>JAWQRJ010002208.1:0-14010 GCA_033557515.1 Diorygopyx duplodentatus | reverse complement strand
TTTTTCAATTCTTGCAAATAAAAATTGGAATAATACAACAAAAAATGAAGAATTATTAAGTTAAGATCATAAAGATCATAGATCAGAAAAGTATTTGTAAGCAAATATTTATAAGTAAATATGTTATTATTTGTATATTTTACATGTTAATGGTTAGATTTATATTATTATTTATATTTGTTTTCGATGTTGACGCTATGAAAAGATTTTGTAATGTAATTTATGAATGTATGATTATTTTGCATACAAGTTTATTGTGATGATACGAGGAGAAAATAATGTTACTTTTATGATTTTTACAATATATTATGTAAGATCATATATTGTAAAAATCACAAAACAAAAACGTCTTTTTTAGTGAGCGTCCCACATTCCATTATATAACATCTGGTCACTTTAGCTTTAAGGCAACTTGTATTAAAAGTTAGCATATAAAATCAGTTCATAAAATAAAATTTAAACATATTACGTTTTTTGTTGTAATATTAAGAATGAAAAACGCTTTCGTTTTCTTCCTAAACTTAGTGGTTTCACAGCGAAATGTTTACAATATGAACCTTGCAATTTTGGAAATTACAATCCTGCATAAGTCGATTTTTTTAAACGCAATGATATTGAACACACCGTATGTTGAAAAATAATTTTAGATCGACTAATAACTGAATAAGACGATTTCTTGCTAATTATAAGTTAAAAAAGGACTGTTATGTTATTTAATTACCTATAATTAATTAAATTACTGGTTTAAAAAAGATAATAAAACACTATCAAGAGTTCAATGAATCTATAAAGAATCAAGATCTAATGTAAAATGCTGTCCACTCTTAATAATATATGTTTGCCAGGATTTCAATGGTAACATAATGTAAGAATTCTGTTGTGCATATCTTCGACTATAGTTGGGTTTTTACAAAACACCATAAAAAGAAATCAGGTATAAGCCAGTAAAACGTTTCTGTCGCATTCGCCTAAAATTAAAAGCCTATTTATCATATCTTCTCTGGAATGGTTCATTATTCAAATAAAATAACTATGACAATGCTAAAACTAAAAGTTGAATTAAGACGTAATTCTATATTTATGTTCTTTAATAAATTGAATCGATTTCCTCTTTAAAGCTTTTTCTCTCTCTAACTGTTTAGTCGCCATCAAAGAAATACAGATAAGGGGGCACTGTAGATGTTGTAAATTAAACAAGCAGATTGTTGTAAATAGTAAATTATAATTATTCATTCAATTTTTTACTGTTACAAAATAAATAACATTGGCCATTTATTATGAGACATTTCATTTTTTATTGAATCCCGGTATTCGGGATCTCGGAATCCCGGTATTATAACCGCATGAAGTAGGCCTAAAGATACCGACAAAGTGCAATTTTCCATATGACGATGGAAAATTATTACAGTTGCAATTAAAAAACAAATTAAAAAAAACTTTACCAGCATAAGTAGAACATTATGTATATTGAAAGTTAGTTTGATGTTATGAAAATCATAATGTTAAATAAAACATTGCTGAATCACATTTTAGATATAAATAATATTGGACATATGCAAAGATGAGTTTCTATTCGCTTTACAACTTTCGATGGCTGAATCCAAATTTTTCACGCAAATTTTTCAATTTTTCTTTGTTTCGTTTTACACACGTTTAATAACATTACATAGCGTCTTATAAAGTGCATTTGCCTAGTTAAATACGCTTTATTAAAACTTATTTGAATAATGTATTCATCTGTATTGATGAATAAGCTATGCAAATAATGCTATGGTTCAGCAAACATTTGCTAATCCAATAACTGGCTGCGAGGTAGTACCTACCTATTTGTTAAACAAATATGACTCAGGTGTAAGATATTAAAGTAAATCTTAGCACGTGATCCATTACCTAATATAAGACTTGGTAGAAATACTTCAATATCACGCCCCGCAATCTAAGGGAATCTAAAAAAAATGTTGTAACTCGATAACGGTGACGTGAGTAACATTGGCCTTCAACTACCTATTGTTGTGGTCTTTGGTTTCGCTATTCGAAGAAATCGCAGCGATAAAACACGGACAACAGCAAAAGCAATGCTTCTGTGTCCAAGAAATATTACGTGTAACCACTATCTACTTGTTTAGCGTTATGTAATACGTAGAAAAACGTGCTGAACCGATTTCAGACGTTCGTGCGTTATCTCCAACGTCGTACAACAATGTTCCTGAACAAAGCGTTCTCAAAATATCTTCCACAAAAGCAAATTGAAATATTCGAAAGGAATAATAGATCGTCAACTCATTGTTATGTGCCCTTAGTTCGTTTATACACTTTCCTACGCGCAAGAAAGCCGTTAGATGCTGTCAATCTGTTCATTCATAAACTTGCATTAATCATGCTTTCATAGTGTGGTTGCTATAGTCGACAATATCGAATACGTCATTGTGCGCAATCAAAAGTGGTTTTTATGAAAACGCTTTTTAATAGGTTTGTACGGGGTGAGGCATTTAACCTGGCAAATTTGAATAGCTTATCGAAAATAAATTATATGAAAAAATATGTTAAATGGCAATCCATACCTTTTGAACTAGATTATCATTCTACGCAGAAATGTAAGAAAGTTGTAAAAGATTCGCCATAAATAAAAATCATTACAATTTTTTCTGCTACTGTCAAACTACTCCATATTTAACTCACGTTCAACTTTATCATATAATGAGCAAATTCTTAATGACACTTATTATACGATACACGTTTGATTAGCTTGAAACAAATAGCAGCCCTCCTGAATTTTTCAAATAATCTGTAATCTCGCATTTGTATCGAGTAAGCTTACAGTTATTTCTAGTTGAATGAACATATCTGCTTATAAATGTGTTTGCGTATTATAAATGCTAATTGTGTAAGATGTGAAGTGGAACTTGTCGGCATTTTTTATAAAGATATATGAGATCTAAATGAAGATTCTGGAAAACAATTGCATACCTAACCGAATAGTATTGGCAGATGCCTACCCACTTACTTTGAAACGCCTCTATCTATGTTGTTTCTACACAATAGTTCCAATACATTCCACTGAATACCACCAAAGGATTTCCAATCACTTTACTTAGGTATCTGGGTGCCCAGTTGTTTTAAAATGCAGTGGATGATATGATTTAAACATTTATTCGAATTTGATATTATTTTCCAAAAAAACATGGTAGGCTTTGAGTTGTCCACTTATACAAAGCCAGATACAAAGATGCACAGAAATGTATGTATGTGTAGAAACGTTTTTGCTTATTTAATGATTCATCTCTTCAAATTTTGCTGAATCCTTAGGATCAAATACAGGTCAAGTTCGCATTTCAAAAATCGGTCGTAGTAATGGATAATGCTCCTTACGTGTGTACACACGTACGTAAATCACGTAAATCAAGAATACACAGATGTTTCAGTGTTTCCTTCCAATATTTTAGTGGAAATGAAAGCGCGTGATCAGAAATATATTATGTGTGTGTTTTGTTTCTTATTTTAGTTTAGTTTCCTTTGGAACTGGAACAGAATTTCCTTTATGAATTTACGCAACACGACACTGATCGATAAAGGAGAATTGTACAGGTGCTGGGAAGAAAAACGAGAACAATGTTATGTCACTATTTCCGCCCATTTCAAACGTAACCCAGATTGATTTTAATAGGCATTGCAATGTAATAAGACAGAACACTCTACTATTTGCTTTTAGAATTCTTAGATACTTCCAAGCGGGGGTGCCACATCTATTTTTAGTTTACACTTTACCGACCGCATAATATTTTCGTCCACCTGGTTTCTGTTGTACGCATCTAATTTTTAGGCAGTACTTTACTTCCCCTATAACTTAGGCTGATGAACGTTTTATTACAAACATCTCGCAGGAATGTTTTGTCTCCCGAAAATGCCTAAAGTTGTTTCTTTTTCGGTTCTGAATTTAGGCGATGATTATAAATTCTTTTGGATTTATTACAGGTACCAGGTCCAATCATTGATGGGAATTTTTAGGAAAGGTAAGTGCGAGTTAATAATGCATCGTTGGGATAAAGTAGCGTTTCGTATATAAATGCATACACGATGAATCATTTAATGCGCGGGGTACATTACTATAAGTCATTGTTAGTCATCATTTGCTGGAACGTGGGGACAACGACGTATAAATACTCAGAGGCCACCTAGGGTCAAGCTAAAAACAGCATAAAGTAGGAAAGCGTTGGATGTTAAAGAAGTCCAGTCTATGCAGTTGACTGTATCAAAATTGGGAATAAGCACTAGGTGATAATTTATTTCAGAGCCTTTCAAAAGTTGGTTTCTATCAGCTATAATGAAGTATACACCAAGATGGATGTACGAGAGAGAAACTTGTTTCTAAAAACCAACTAGTTCCAAGTATACTCTTATAGTTCACACTTTATTACAACGGAACTCATTTACCCCAATTCTTTAAGTATCTTGTTAAGTCTATGCACTTCTTTTTTTTTTAATTGCTGTTTACAGTTTTAATAAGCTGAAGGTGGATTTACGTACTTGTCTATAATAGTTAAGTAAGTTATAGTAGTATATTTAATAGCACCCATGGTGTTTCCAAGTTGTCCTGAAATTGTGTTGTATGTATTTTTCGCTAGTTATACTTTGTGTGATTGGGTTCCTAATACAACTAAACTCCAATTGGATAATAAGTGTTAAGGGGTTCTGGAAAAGTAACACGTACATAGATATTAATAGACTGGTGGGTCTGAGTGGGTGGTCCAATTTATACTAGTACTATGCACAAGCATATCAATATTGATTAGGAAATAACTAATATAATTCGCTGATGCATGTTGATTGTCTAATATAATTATTAAGAACAGACTAAGCGTTAGTATGACTGGAATATACATTGTGTTCATTTAAAAGCCCATAAATAGGCTAAATTCGTGCAAAGCTATAACTGTAAAGGTGGGACATGGGCCAGAACTGTCTACTTACTCTCCAGACCCCGAACGTCTAAAAACCTTAAACAGATTCACCCCCTTTATAATGCACCAGTTTTAAAATAGTACATTACGTAACAAGTAAGCAACGCTGTACTTTTCTCTAAAGTGTGAAGGTTTGTGCAATCACAGGATTATACGATATTTCTACGACTTCGTTAATTCTACATTTAGAAAGGGAAAATTCAATTTCAGAAGAATCATATGGCTAGTTATTGTTTATCAATGTATTATTATATAAAATGAAAACCAGGCTTCGAAAGTTTGAATTTTTTACAGTTTATTATATTTATACAATATAATCTTACGAGCAAATTCTTGCATATTTATTTACTTGTGGGCATCTTCTCGGGAACGAAAGCATTAGCGTCGGTGATATTTGCAGGATTTAGAGATTCGGATGCGGGGAATCGATTGAGATCGGTCTTAACTTTCAGTTAAGTCGTTCTGAGATATAAAATGAGTTTTTGCTGGTAGAACGGAGCGAGCTCGGTCTGTTGGTTTGACCTTTGACCATACGGTGGCGCTGCCAAATCGGGCGAGCTCGCTCGGTGGTAAAAACAAAAATGTGTTGTTTTAATCATCAAGTTATAAGCGTTATGCTGTTTTTGGATGTGTCCTAGTTAATATTTTATATGTAATTATAATTATAGAACGTTAATTATGGACTATGAAATCGCAATTTAAAAATTATAATATCTGATTGATTTAAAATGAAATAAGTAAAATCTGGTTATGTGAGAGTGCAATGTGCAAAAGGCATAACTTTTTATAGTAGTCGTAGCAAAAAGATTTTTAAATAAATCTCGACGAAAATGACATTTAAAGGTCGTTTTCGTAGTTTTTGAAGAAAGGAATACAGGGGTTACTAGATATTTTGAAAGCATTGATTCTTTGTAATTTCTTTAAACGCCTCTAGCTCTGTTAAGGCCGTTTTGTAAAGGCTATGAACTAACCTTTACTTTTGTAAAGGCTACATGAAAATGCTCTGAAATTTAAACCACATAGAATGAAAATTTTCTTTGATTTCGTATTCTTAAACTTTATTTCGCGCCTTTCGGCATTGAAAGGAGTTCAGTACAATTAAATTTGTAATATACAACTATAAATGTATTTTAAAATTTTTATTCCAATGTAACCACTCCTATAAGAAACCGAAAATAAAACAAATTCAATAACTTTTTATTTTTTGAAAACAGTTTTACAATTACTACCTATATATCTCCTGACTTCCTCTGTCCACCCCCCGTCCGCTCTCCATTCGACACATCCCAAGTTGGTTTTTTCAAATTTGACAGCTTGTTGTCCTGCATCTACCTTAATCTTCTTTCGTTCGGTCACTTCTTAAACTATATAGTTGACGTACTTCTGTTATTTCTAAGTTCTCTATTTTCTGCTACTCTTCTCAACCCCATACATCATCACACTTTTTGTTAGACTGTCAAATATAATTCTTCTTCCAAAGTCTTCCTGGAATCTTCTCATAATGCCTCAAATTTGTGGAATAAGTTAAATCCTCAAATTTGAGGCATTATCACATTCGCTTTCTTTATTCTCTCAAATGTTTGTACCCTTTCACTTCTTCTATGCTTGTGTTATCTCACTTCCATTCTATGCTCCTTCTTCTTCCTCCCTTTCCAAACACCACAATCTTCGACTTCTTCGCATTAAGTTTAATTTTTTTCCTATTGATGTCTCCCACATCTTTTCGCATATTTCTTTTGGATCTTTTGCAGAGAATATCATCCGCGTATGAGAACGACCAAATCTCTAGGTCGGTTAGATATATTGTTATTAGTGATGGATTTTTTTAATTTTTTACATACTCCTACGTATTACATGCCAAGTATTTGTATTTATGTTGAAAATATTTCAAAGGTGTCGAAATATCGTTCTCGATTCGTGAGAATTCCAAAATTTTCTTTAACTATATTAGATCTGTTTATTTAAAAAACTGCTGTACTCTTTATAATAAGTAAAATCACATATTATCTACAGTATCTGTTCATAATGTGTTATCAAAGTCTCTGCCAAGTAGGAAAGTGTTAACAATTTGGTGGGTGTACTAACACACTATAAACATTCCGAATTTGATATTCCACTAATATTTTTACCTCTTCATTATAAAATTAGTTACACTTAAGGCTATTTTTTGGTAACTAAGGTTATTTTGTAAGAAATTGTTCAAAAGCTTTTCAAGCAAATAGTTTTCTTACCAGAAAAACTTACTGATAAATTAACTACAGACCTGACAAGGTATTACGGACTGTCCATTTGAAGGCATCCAAATTGTGCCGGACAGATTAAAACAGCTGTGTGGGCCACATACTTTCGCAAGTGTTCCATGAATGAGAATCCACAGCATATGAACTGCCCGTAAGGAGAGGATGGTTGGTTAATTGGCGACGTGCTGAAGATGCAGCGAGCATGATCCACCGCTCGTTTACCCTTTACCAAAAAATATCAAAGTAAATCCATTTTTCGACCACTCAAACCAGAATACTCCCTTAACACAAACACTCCTTTAATACTTACTTCATATGTCTGGGATCTTCAACATTCGGCTCAAAGGCGTCCGATCGCCCAAAACCATATTTAAAGTGCTCTTCTTCAGCGCCGCATCTCCCAGCTCCTTATGGTTCCCCGTCAGCATGGCTACTATCCGTTCTCTCCCACGGACGGCACGATATCCCTCTCGAGCTCTCTAAGGTCATTCGGTGCACCACTCTTTATTACTTCGTACTATATTTACTCTATATATTTACACTCTATTTACCATCTTCGTTAACATCCTCAAATATAGCATGTTCAAGGTGACGCACACCCGAAGAAAACCCTGTAATAGATCTTTTCTACACGTACGACACACAAGAATTTCACCATTTCAATCGGGGCGGCCAGCTTTTAGAAAAGAGTTCCCTGCTAACGTGTTTTTTAACGATGTAACATGTTTTTTTAACGATTACGTACCCAATTTTGCGATTTTCGCTCGTCCGATTGCATAAACTTCCGTTACGATACGGTTATCGCTTAGAGCAACACCTGAAGACAGTTTGTTTTGGTTTTTGGACATCAATGTTTTTTGACACGTTTGAAAATCAAGGTGTTTTTCTGTTTGGTTTTCTAGACGTGAGAAGTCTCGTGCTCTTAAAGTCAACCACTAATTTTTGTATAAGAATGAAATTCAATAAAATTTAATAATATACAGAACGTTTCAAGAAAAAAACAGTGATACTGATTTTCAGTGCTTCTTTTTCTACTGATCATTCCGTACACGCCCTGATCAGTTTTTAGTAGAACTTTGTGAAATCAGTTTTCGGCGTATTATTTAAAAACTCCTACTTGTAACGGTGATATATTACGCCACTATGTTTATTGATTAACTTTAATTAATGTTATTATTGAGAAAAAGTATTGTTTATCTCATGATTATTATGACTCCAGAATTTCAGTATACCATAAATGGTTGGAGTTGCCCTGTTTTAATGTTTTCACAGAATTACGGTTGGACAAATTAAGGAATTATGGATCAAAAACGAAAACGAAGTATTTGAGATTTTACAATTATTTTAAAATTCATATTAAATATTAAAATTCTTCCACTTTAATTCAATTTAATCCCACCTATTACACTTCAAATAAACGGAATCCTCACATTGAGTGATCCTGTATATCCGAACTATCATTGGCGACGAAATTCTTTGATTCTTTAATAACATGTGCGGTATATGGTTTTCTTGTCCAGACGATGCACGAAACTGCCCTGAGATTTAGCTTAGGTGGTGACTCATCACAATAGGAATTTTTATTTTGATAATTTGGTTGTCTAATACCCAAATGTATTGACTTTTTATTATGCCCTTCATCGAAGGTGGCAATAAAAATATTTAGATATCGCTGTATTTTTGTTATCAATTCTTTGAAACTGAAATAATTATCATTGTAATTGGAGATTAAGTCTGATAATTTATATTATTTTCCACCTACAGCAGAACTGAATTATGCGAATTATTTTGAGCTTACGTTTAGTAGAAAATCTGCCATGGAGCGAATTTTTTCCCTCCCAATTTTTCGTTGTTTTTCTCGCCGTAGAATGGCCTGTTCATTTAATTTTCTTGTGAACACATTTCGGTCTGAATAATGATCTGTCGATCCGAATAATTGAGTTATCTGGATAATTGAAATTCTATTTTAACTATTTTAATATACATCGAAATAGAGGTCATACTGCATATGTTTCTCATTAACGTTGTGTCGGAATGGCACGTGTGCAAATATTTACAAGTTTTTCCGTAAATATGCTTGTTTTTGGAGTGTGTATCCATTTATAATGGATAACTACTCCAATAATCAAGTAATAATTAAATAGCGACAAATAATATACTGTTTATATTTGTTGACTGTTTGGATGAAACAAAACACTAATAATGGATAAGCAGGACTCCAGTAGTTGTGCGAAAAGTCAGCAATATGCCTTTCAATGCATATTTGTTGAGTTCTGCTTATCGATTATGCTTATCGAATAATCGATAAGCAGAACTCCAGTAGTTATTCGAAAAGCCAAGCAATAAGTCTTTTAATGCATATTTCTATGTTTTTGAGGTATGATTGGATAATCAATTGATTGGATATAATTGGCTTAGCTATAAACAATGTAAAGTTACAACACCATTAAAAAAAAATAAAACGTATTAGATATTGTGGGTTTGTTTATTGACTACTTCATAGTACAATCACGAACGCTTCAATAACGAAACGATTGCATGAATGAGACACTGTACCTATAATTTATCAACAAGATGTGGTCATCCTCTTGTCGCAGGAATAAGGAAGCATATCTGTGCCTAGAATGATTCATAATTGATATATTTGATACGTGGAAGGGAATACGAATGCCGCTTGGCTTTTAGTAGTGTTCTATTTACATTAACAGTATGGTAGAGTGTAGGATTTATATTTACACCGTACAGAAAATTCGATTTCTTAGTAGCAATGACTTTCACGCGAGCGGTTTAAAGCGCGCCATACAAGTTCGTCGTTAATGAAGCCAGGAACTCTACGAGTGCAGCACCACTGGTTAAATATCTCACAGATTGGGTGATAGTGAAGACTAGCATCAGTCTTCAACACACTTCGAAATGAACGGAACGCGTGCTGCTGCTGCTTCTGTATCATTCGGTATCGACCTCGAAAGTAATCCTTCTTGATAAAGCAACTCGTGCGCTCTAATAATTAATAATTTCTACTATAACTTGATCATCAATCAGTGCCGTATGTTTTGGTTGGTTGTAGTGTTAGTGCTCGAAGATCTATTAATAGTTTATCATAATGCAAATTCTTAATCTGTTCGTGTAAGTATTTAAGTACCAGTCATTCATAAGATAATGTATGGGGCGGCTGTTCAAAAGTCGCTTGTTTGTTTTCGAAGTTAATTGTGGGACAACCGAGTAAAAATTACTTAATCGGTGTTTACGTTAGCTGTGGTAATTAAATAGAGATTAACTTTTATGCATTAATTGGTTGAGTTGTATATCTTCCATACAGAAAGCAATAGGATAAATCTAAGCGACTATGCTTTAACCGCGTTATTGTTGCCTAAAAATCTTTGACCTGAAAGATAACCTGACAAAGCGCTTCTCACAAGGCGATGGCGTCCAGATAATTTTTCAACTGTACGCGCTTTAACCTCATTTTTTATAAAATGCTGCGTAGCAATTTTATTTTAAAACTATCTGAAAATTCTGTTATCGTGTATACTATGCTAATCAGTATTGGTTTGTTAAAACAAATAATTGCTGTTACAATATTCTTAAATATTTTTGCAGACAGTAGATTAGAATATTTTATATGTACAGTTTTTGCAAAATTATTACTGATAACCTCACATTTGTTGAATGACGTTATCTCAAAAATGCTTTGTCGGGTTTTAAGGTAACTAGATTCTGCAGAATTCTTAATTGATTGTTATATTTTACACTGAAAAACTTTGATATTGCTTCTGTTTCATTTTAAACGCACATACTTTATTTCTGCCTTGTTTAATCATATTATAATCTTGTTTAATGCATATTGTTCAATCAGAAAACTGCTAGCATGTTAACTTTCGTCATTTGCTGCTAATTAGTTGCGGTGAGGCGATTTTGTTGCTCCAACCGTTTCAAAATTGGGTTTGCCCAACCAAACCAAAAAATATCCTAATTTTGACATACTGGGTGCATACTTAGCAATTTGTTGCTAATTAATTAGCGTAAACGAAATTTTGTTGCTCCACCCCTTTTCGAAAAGTTGAAGATCCTGTTAGTTTAACGATCAAGCTGTAAATATCAAGTGGAAGATAACAAAATATGCTCCTATGGTTGGTTTGGCAGGAAATTAATATTAAAGAAATGGGTGTAAAATGCTTCGCGCTAGCACAAATATGACAGCAAAGAATCACCTGAACGAATTGCTTCCCAAATATACAAGTTTGGAATTTGTTTCTACAAAATGTTGGTAGACAATAATTATTTTCACTGATCAGAGCAAAGTATGTGAATAGCTCACATGTTTACAAAATAGTGTTATGTTTTGATAAGATTTTGCCAGCTTTATATTTCAGTCTTAATATTTCAACTCTGACTATTAAGACTGAAGATGATAGCTAGCGATCGAAACTAGTTTCTTAGTAAATTCAACGCCAATAAAAGCAAATAAAAGAAGTCTTACGCCATTTTATTTATCTTAACATATGTGGTTCTGAATTGATCTGGGGAAAAGGATGGACACATCCCTGAACAAAAAGTTATCTAGATAGACCCCTGGACTTGTTCATAATAAAACAAACCGAAGTTATATGCAGGTATTCCATACAGTTATCTAATTTTGATAAGGATTACGCCAAATGGTATATAAACATTACACGTTTATTACGCATTCTGATTACATGAAAAAAATAATGATTTAGCAATGATTGTGGTAGCAATCACAAATTACGTAAATTGTTAAATACTAACGAAGTTTCTTATAACAACTCAGTAAAACTTACAGGAGCCATAGCAATGAAAAATGGGAATCAATAATTTTTAATAATGGATCAATTATTAGAAAATAATTGACGTTTCAAGTTGTTGAATCATTTTCAAGTTTTTGCCTATCTGCAAAAACTTGAAAATATTGTCATGCAACAAGAAAAAAATATAAAAAATAATTACAGAAATTACTCAGAATTATCATTTTTATTATTTAAACACGATTAATTGTTTAAAATTTCTGTTTTAATTCTTTTATCCGTTTAGAGTGTTATATGTGTTTTTAAATTTTATATGATTGTGAAATTCTAAATATTGGCGTAAGTTATATTCATGTATATAATTATTGATTTAAGTTTAAATTATTTATAACATAGATTTAAAAAAAAAGACTTTTCCTCTTTTTACGCAGAATTCGACTGATGATGGCTGTGTATAACCGAAACCGGTACAGTATACATTAAAATAAAATACGCAAGAAATAGAAGTTTATTTTGTCTATCCTTCTTTACATTGAATATTAAAAATGTTATGGAAGATTAATTATTTAAATTTTCATGAATAAATCTCAATATTGCGTAGGTTAGTCATGTACTGCTTCCTTTAATTGTCCCTGGAAGAAAAAATTCAATGGCGTAAGATCCAGGCATACCTCCCCCTTTGAAAAGAGTGGAGAAACCTCAAAACTGTAAATGTTCGAAAAATTGAATACGCTTTACACGTTAAACTAGTGATTATTTTTGTATGAAAAGTGAAAATCAGTAATAGAAGACGTCAGCCAAGGCTCTATTATTATTCGCGTTGATAACATTTTTAATGAATAAACTTCCAATTTTGGCTATTTTTCTTTTTGGCGTGGAATAAAAGTTGAGAAGCATTCCTTAGACTGCCATATAATACAGGATGGTTCTGAAAATGAAATATACTTTCATGACAAGTCGGAAATTTTATGCGAAAAGATGCGAAACACTTGTTCAAAAAGTATGGTGTGTTTTCAATTCTCATCCCTCCAAATATCCCCAATTGGCGAATATTATTTTCTTGACTGATTTTTTAAAACATAATTCTAAAATGAACCTCTATTTCCGCCACACTTTCAGCCCCCATCGCTTAAAAAACTACCACTTGAAAAATATTGTTTTCTTAACACTATTTTTTATGCTTAAAGATGTTTTTAAAAAAGTCGTATTAATCATTCTTTTAAAGTTTTATTCCCTCCAAAAATGCTGATAGCCAAATTTAATTTTTTTCACAATATTTCCTTCTACTGTAATTTATTTTAAATAGGTGTTTACTTTTCTACCTTTTAAGTTTAACACTATTTCTACCGAAGATGTTAAAAGACACCTTTTAAAATGTTGACTTGAAATTGTTTTCTTTCTGAATTATTTTTTGACTTTTCTTATAATAATTCTTAAATTAATTTAGCGGTATCATTTTCCTCCAGCGCATCCTGGATCTAAACATACGTACCCATGGTATACCTATTTCTACCATGAGATGTCTTTTGCCACCTTTCAGATTTTATAACATTGTCCAATTTTAAATCATTTTATACATTAATATCAACACCATTTCAATTCTAATTGAAATTCTCCCTGGTATAACTTTTATATTCGGTTCGTTAGCGTTTTTTTATGATTATTTTTTATTATGAAGATTAGATTTTTATATACGAAGACTGAAAGTTTGTTAAGTTAAGAATATTACAATGTTTAATTATTCTTTTGATAAAAATACAGAGAGAATATTTTTTAATAATTATTTTCACAGTTATTTGTATTCAAACGCAAAGTTCCCAAAAGACACATTTTGGTCGAAATAGGTATCCATAAAATCGTGGTAGAAATAGTGTTAAGGTGTAGAAAATTAAAATACACCTGTCCCAAAATTAGTTTTTCCAAATTTTATTGATGCGGAGCTTTTTGTCTGCTGGTTTAGATTGACGTTTTTATTCCCTGTTTCGTTACGAATTATCTACCGAAGTATATAATAGTATACATAGTATGCCTAGAATATCTATATATTAG
>JAWQRJ010002207.1:0-14011 GCA_033557515.1 Diorygopyx duplodentatus | reverse complement strand
ATATATATATATATATATATAATATATATATATATATATATATATATATGTTAAACGTCGTGTTAATTTTAATAAATGCTGATAAAAAACTTTTAATCCTTCTAAAAAGCATCGAAGTAGAAAGCACATTTTTCTGGAAATAAGCGTAGAATAGAAATGAAGAAGGAAGAAAAGCAAGTCTGCGCTCCAATCTTCCGGAAATTTTTATTTTCTTCAGCAGAAACACACTGCAGAACAATTCGTTAAATAACATATTGGGACCCAGCGCAAAAAGGTATTATTTATCTTAGACAAGTCATAAAGACACTTGACATACATCAAAAGTTGATTTATAATTAACCCTTCAAAACATTGATTAAAAACAATATTGCCTCTATCGATTTACGATACAAGCTACCCGCTATGCGTAATCTGAACCGTATTTACGAGTATTACGTTACAAAGTAACATTATACCGCAGTAACTTTTTTCCTAGTCCAGCATTTTTTACCGTTCTGTTAAAATATGTTCCTTCTAAAATGAACAATGGATGCAACTTTACTTCCTAATCAGTTGCTTATATTGTTTTGCGCTGTTAGCTAATTTTAAAATCTACCGGAGCTAAATTTTCAATTAAGTTATATATAGCGGTAATTGTCAATTTATTTTCTTAGAGGCCTTTTATGGCGTATAAGGTACACATTAATTGTTCCTTCCATTTGATGGCTCGGTTTTATGTTTGTTTGAATACCGTAGACACGTTTTCGTCCCACAGGATTTTTAGAAACAAAAAACAACTTTAATGGCGGCGGCTATATAAAGAACAGCTATATAATGGTTGCAGTAACACTATACTCCATGAAGTTTTTATTGGACTTACAAGCAGTAAGCCTTACGTAAGTTCTGAGTTAGTTGTACGAAGTTAGTTCCTTATTTATCCTCACGATATATTGTTACTAGTTTAGTTTATGCACCCAATTACAATAAATTTTTTCATTAAGTAAAATGGAAAAATAGCCCAAAAAATAGAGCACCTTAAATTAATCAAAGTGCAATTGGATTATAAAACAGATGCAGATGTGCTGTTACGTTTATAGAGGATTTACGAGCTGAACCACAGAAAAAAAATAACAGGTACTGTACACTAAAAGTTTAATTACTTCGAAATTTCAATGTTATTTATTAATTGACAAAAATTATCACGACAAAATTTATTATAAAATGGAAAAGGTATGTCGATGACATATTCCTAATATGGAAAGGCTACAATATAACTCAAATACACATTCTCATGAAAAAGTAAACAAAATACACGAAAACCTAAAATTTACACTAGAGTTTGAAAATGAAAACAAATCAATAAATTTCTTGGATCCATCAATAACAAATAATAACAATAAATTGGAATGCGAAATTTACAGAAAACCAACCCATACACAAGCAAGTATATCTTTTGTTTCGTATCATCATTTAAATCCTAAATTTGCCGCCATTAATGCATACATACACCGAATGAACAACAACCTAATTGAGGAAGAAGTTATAGGAAACGAAAAAAACATAATCAGACAATTTGCCATATATAAACAATAAATTTCCCAGACTAAAAACTAACAATACACTAATCACGAATATAAATCCTACAAAAAAGACATACAGAGCTTTAACATATCAAGGTAACATATGACACAGATTGCAAAAGATATTACACAAATATGAAATAATCACACCATTCAAAATCAACAACATGATTGCAAATACTACAATAAATTCCAAAGACAAAATAAACAAACTTAGTAAAAGTGGGGTGCATTCTCTCACATGCGATACATATGGAGCAACATATATTGGCGAAACAGGTCGCACTATATCACAAAGAATCAAAGAAATAATAAATCATAAACGAGACACAAATTCTGCATTTGGCAATAACTTTTTAACTCACAACTATGAGTTTAATATAGAAAATAATACAAAAATACTACACCAAAAAAAAAGTATATTTAATGTTAAAAAATATTTAACTATTGGAAGCATACTAAATAGACAAACAAAAAACATTACATAACAACATACAATGTCTAAACGAACAGATACAACCTATAACGATACCGATATATGAGTCACTTAATAACACGCACAAACTTTAAAAACCACCTATACATGAATTTCATATTACCGTACACGCGCAGAATCATAACTAAAATGTCATACAACAGAAAAGACGTACAAAGTTTTAAGAGCAGAATAATAACAACAAAACGTACACAAATTCACCAAAAATAACACAACATAAGAAGGCCAAAAACTAATAACACCAGACACCACCCTTAAGTTACATTTACATACACAAATTCACAACACACAATATTGATAAATTACAGAAAATAGTCAACTCCACAAGTTCGTCGAAATAAAACAATTGTAATACGAACAAATGAACGAAGAAAAGACATTATACCTAACACATGATATAACCAAAAGACCTATAAGACAAATTTTAATAACCACTACAAACAAGTAGATAACTTGACAGTAATTAAGTAATTAATATGAATAATTAATACAATTTGAAAAAATAAGACAAATTAGCTTCAGAAAATTAAATTAGATAAGTTCGATTTTAATATTATAATTTATTTAAATTTAATTTTAACTACAAAACACACTAACAATAACTAAAAATAAAAATGATTTGAATATATCCCTGATGATGGCAGTAAAAACTTGCCGAAACATGTAGGGATGAAGAGAAAAATAAAGCAATCAGAAGAGTACATTTCCTCATTAGCACCTAACAATTTAAAAAACCTGATTGAAATGGATCCAACAATGAACAATTTTCACCTGAAAGTTATCCTCCGTGTTGGAACTTCTTATTTTCTCTGTCTTCATCCGTACCTTAACATTCTTAATTATATAAATTGCAATTATTATAACAAGAGCAGCGCATATTACATGCTACAATGTATTACAATATTACAATGTTGGTATTATATGTTATTATTCATTAGTATAGCCAAGTTTTGTGGCTATAGAGCTTTAGCTTTTGCAATTTCTAAATTAGGTAGTTCTTTATTTAAAATATGCTCTTCGGAATCTACATAACTCATAAGGCATCTTAGATAAGTTTCTAGTGCTGTTTATTTATGTGTTGTTGCCTTTTACTAATCTCTCTGCTGAAACATTGTATAATTTTAAAGTAGAATCACGAAGAGCGTACCACTAACCAAGCAATTTTTTGATCTTTGATCTGTGTAATTAAGTTGCAAATTTACCTTTAAATCATGCCAAGTGCCAATTTATCTTGAAGCAATTAAAGTTAATGCACTGCCTTCTAATCTTCCTTTTATGATTTTTAAAATGAATTTATCTATAGGGTTCTGCAAATTTATGGCGTCAAAATATGTCTGAATGAACTCTTCACAATGCTCAATAAAAATTGGTAATGTCACTGGGTAACCGTCAAATTTATATGTTAAATGTTTAAGTTAGATTTAAGAATGTTTAGACATAAAAATGTTTAAGTTAGTTTTTTGGAAAGCTTCCTTAAATCACATAATCATATCAATGTGTAATATTTACATATTGATATGATCTACGAATTAAAGTTATTTTATATCGTATAATGTTCGCTGAAGTATTAATGTTATGGACTTGCGTGATCTAAATACACTTATTGTATTTATGATTTGAACATTTGCGTATAAGGCACTGTACATTTTTGCGCATGACTAATTAATATAAATTAGAATGGTAATGGTGCTACCTTATATGTAGATCACGATCAAATATCATGGGCTGCGCATAAATAATGATTTTGAGTTAAAAAAATACCACGACAAGCGCATAAATCAATCAATATGTTCATTCCTGAACGCACAGTTTGTACTTTATAGTAATAAAATTGTATATGCACACAAGATATATAGTATAAATATTATAATTATGTATATCTGTTTCTCTACTGGTAAATTCGAATTAGACGGTTTTTTTTTCATTCACACCATGTTTGACAGCGAACAAGAGAAAGGTAATATTTCCATGTACGTTTTACAAATGAGGTACAAAACCAAATACCAATAGTCTCTGCGTGACATAACATAACTCCTTGTTAAAGATATAGAATACGGATATACAGAAAAGGAATTGCACATGCAAACTTATTTTAAATGCATACTGACCTTTTATTAATAAATGATTAGGTCTTTACTATCCAAAATTTTCTTATAATTCTAATATAACCGATTAAATCACAAAAGTACTGCCTTGAAATATGTAACTTTATCGTTTATATGCTGCTACTGTTGATATATTATATCCAACACAATACATAACTACGGGCATATGTTGTACTGTTAATATTACCGTTAATGTAATAGGACTGCTTTGCAGTCGTCTGTAATTTATATCGGTAATACAATATATCAATGAGATGTATTAATATATTACAGACCGAGCTGGGTTTGAATACAATTTTATATAAATTACTTTAAATTAATTAATAACGTTAGGCGCACGTATTACACAGGTGGAAAGGTAAAAACTCAAGATTATAATCTGAACAATAAATCTTGAGACATTGACATCTCAACCGCTCGGTTTGTAATATGCGAATCTAAGTGGCGGAGGCAATAGCGTCATTGTTATAAAGATCATATCGATGATTATAAAGATCGATGCAAAAAAGATTAAAGAAATATCAGTAAATTGCAAAAAAAGGAATAGCACGCGATACAATTTATTTTATGAAGCCAAAGCCCTATCGTTATTTATAAGATTGTTGTGGTAATCATGAGATAAAATACGTAATTCAAATAATTTAAATATCGCAATCTGAAATTCCAGATTATATTTCACCAAAGTAAACGAATACTCTTGGCTTAATTGGACCATCCTACCCAGTTTGTCACGGTAATGTCACCGCAGGGATTGGGATTATTACGGAAACGCAGGATAATGTCCGCTAGGTGCCCTAGAGGCCTAAACACACCCCGATCTAGGTGCATTAGCGGATTACACGAACACGTCTCATCAACTCAGGTTACACGTTTCTAGGTATTGTGTTCTCTTTTTGGAATCATTTCGATTTTTCTTACTATTTCAGTTGAGGAACATGCATTTGTTTTGTGTAATTGGTTAACATTGGATCAATCATTATATGTCATCCACAATTAATCGAACAGAGGACTCTATATTGTAATGACACATAAATTGTAGTGGTACTGAATAAATAAGATTACTTGCAAAAATTAATTCAATCAAAAAACTCCTGCATGTTGTATTTTACTCTCAAAGAGTTCATCTACCGCCACACCCTCAAACAATTGTGAACTCGTGGTTCACAATTGTTTGACACTAATTTTTCAATCAAATGAAGCATCAATTTCTTTACACTTGATAATAACAAATTATTAATTCTTCATTCCAGCTAACCATTGTGTGCCTTTCAGTTGTCTCCGTGTAATTGCGGTTTGATTGGTCACGGTGTAATTTGCGTAGATCGCCTGAATTTTTGCCAAGTGACAACGGATCCAGGTCTATTACAGGATCAAAGCGTGAAGCGTGTTCAATAGCAAAGGCACGGTCACACAACCACCTACACGGTTCGCGGGTAGAGACAAGCAACGTTTAAAATGTCATGGTTGCCTTGCTTTATTTCCTAGCCTGGAGAATTGGCAGAAATCAACGTTTAATGGTTGCCTTAACAGTATTAATGATATGGCTCGAACGACTTCAAGCTTTATTGTTTGGTGATTAAACTTGATCGTAACAAAACGGTTTTATTTCATTTGTGGTGTGATAAAAACATAAAAATTTATTTACCTTTTTAGTATTAACCAAGATTATTATTTATTTCTATTTATTCTCATTATTATCATTCGATTACGAAATCATAATCTTCAAGCGTCCTTTTGATTAGGACAATCGACAATTAGGTGTCCTGAACATTATGTATAATTACAATATTTCATACCAATAAATTAATAAAGGTCACTGTTTTAATCTATATCGAATCACTCGGTACGTTATACACAACTACTATAATAGACATAACATTTATGGAGACCTTTTAATACGTGCGACCTAAAACTCAAATCGAGACACATAAATCTAAATTGTTATTGGTAATTATTAACGTTTTTAAAAGCCTGTTTTGTCACACAGTCAACGCTACTCGCTTCGTTAGGCAACGCGCTCTGGTGTTAGGTAGATTTATAACGACTTTGTTGATAATTAATACGTTATTAATTACATAAACTCCTACTAATTAATTCCGATACCGTGCAAGAGCGCACTTGATTTTTGCATCCAATTAACGGGAGCAACAGCAAAGCTACCGCCCCAAAGCAATTAGTGTAATTGCCACGATTTTTTGCGCATTTCATTTGGACTCGCTACTTTCTATATTTATCTATTTGTTTCAGTTCAATTTGGTATCGGTACACGTCTATAATTAAATTCATTTGAGCAAAGATAGTGATTGAATCGAGAACTTGAAAGGTACCTATATTTGAATGTATTAATGTAATTATAGGTAGTTTTAACTTAAGAACTTTAAGGATTGTAATCTCTAAATTACAGTGTATTTAATTTTATAATTGCTTAATAGAATTAAGTAATGCTGAAGAGATACTTTTCTTGTAATCATCGTTACCGCGTGTACGTGGTCCACGAAATAAATACGTTTTTCCCCACAATAACGTTTGGCGCAGTCAGCAGCGACTCAATCAAAATGAACTTGGTAAAAGTAATGTATGGTAAAACCAGGGCTTCGAACCGGAACTGAAATATCGGTTTATTTCGGTTCAATTTTGTCACCGTAACCACCGTAACGACTTATTTTCGCTCTGTTTCTGTGTTTCTCAGTGTTTCACATACTTAACCTCGCCTGATAATCTTCTGATATTAATTTACTGATCACGTAAGTACCTATGTATTAATTTTTAAAATCGATTTAGTCTGTATACTAATAGCACTTGTCTAGGTTTTTGTTCAATAACATAATAATTGAATAAAAAACACCAAAACCTTTTAGTTCAAGATTTATTTCTGCACGCTTTTGAATTAACGCGGTTTAAAAAAAATCGCCAAATCCACACAAACTTGTTTTTATACCAGACAAAATCAAAGACAAAACATTGACATTCACGAACGAACGAATTTATTAATGTTAGTAGCAAATATGGATTGGTTCGGAAAAAATTAAAATTCTTTTGATTGGCAGAAGTAAGAAACCCCATTGCTTTCGTGGTATATTAAGTGGTTGCCCGTCGAATATGAAGCAAACCCCTAAGTGGTGGATGACCGGGGAACTTTTTGAAGAAAGGAATGTAAAATTAGATAAGCAGAATACAGCATGGGAAAAGGAGGGTAGGATACCCTTAATTTTCTTGAATAACATTGGTGAAGATCGAAGCTTCATGGAAGCTGATTATGAAACATGGATAAAATTGAATAATATAAATCTCAATGCTGCTCTTGAGGATTATATTAAGGTGGACGTCCAAATGTTCACATCAGGCTTTCTTACAGACGACGACATTATTGAGCTTTACAGCTCTGAACCACTGAATTCCTCTGATGACTGGAAATTCTCACTGGAAGGACGTGGGATTTGATCCCTGAAGATCATTGTGTAGTTGCTCTTTCCGGTACAGCCCCCTTTTGACTCCCGTATGTCCATATGGGCTTTAGAATTTGTTTGTATAGAAGCAGTTCATTATGGATGAATAATTGGGATTTTCTTCCAATTAACCAATACTTTTTCTCATATTTAATTTCCAGTTCCTTTCTGTTCTTATTAAAATGCTCATTCCATCGAAGTCGTACATCAAGATTACATCAAGGTACTTGGCGTTACAGCTGTACGGGATATTATGTATTGTTATTGGTACATGATCTTGTTGTTTGTACGTAAAGTCAACATGATTTACTATAGTTGATTTTGGTTCTTCATGCCCTGGTCCAGATAGCTACAATATTACTTGCTTTTTGGAGTTTTCTGTCTCTTTGCTGTCTTCGCCAATAGCCAATATATTGCCATATCGTCAGCGAACGTGGCTAATGTAACGTTTTGTGGTTGTGGGGTGTCATAGGTATACAGCAAGTAGAGCATTGGTCCCAATACAATTCTTTGTGGTACCACTGCCTTGATATCTTTCATGGTCGAATACGCTTCTTCTTGTTTTACAGAAACATTTTTCCTGACACGTACATTTTTTGCTCTTCATAGGTTTTTCGATGATATAAACCAATATTCTATGGAATAACCAATATTCTATGCCCCTGGTCAATCGTTGAATGCTGGTTTCTAAATCTAAAGCGATGTGCAGTTATTAGATTCTTACATACAATGATTGGTTTTAGTCTTTTCAATAATATTAAATTAATTTATCATATCTTTTCAATAATAGTTGGTAAGTTTTACGACACCTTGTCTGGATAAGTATTTGTGGATTTCTCCAGTTATAAGATCATAGTAGGGTGTTTTCTTTGGGTTAATGTCGGCTTTAATAACATTGGTGGCAGGTATTACTGGGTTTATCGTTTTGTCTTCACATTCACTTGTCTGAAAATCATGGAAACATTTCCAGTGATATCATAGTTGTAGATAAAAGTGATGTTACTAATAGAATAAAAATTTTGAATTGTATCAAGATTACAATAAATGGGTTGATACTGTAATAGAATTGTTAGTTAACTGACAAGGCTAAACCAAGATTATCTTGAATTTTTTTTTGGTTCCTTTGGAAACTTCTGTGCAATCTTGTACCTGATAATGAATCAGTAATTAACTGTGATTACCGGAAATATGATGTTTTGCAACAAAATTTCCAACGATATATTTGTTTACTTGATTAAAAAGTGTTTAAATGTGCATAAATGTTTGGCATGTGAAGGTTATGACCACTATATTGAAGAGTTGGGCGACACAAAACTGTTTTGTTATTTTAAAGCCTACAAAAGTGCACAATTAGATACCTTTGGCAAATTAATGATGTCTGATCACAGTTTTGTATCGTTCATTACACTTAAAAACACTTAAAAATGTCTATCAGAATAAGTTTGAAGAATTAGCTGTACACGGTAGCAATATGAAATCTTAATTAAATTTAAGTGCACACATTTACTATGAGTATCCCTGTAAAGAAATTCCTCCGTTATTATACTTTAGCACAAGATTACTTTATACGTTTAAATTTATTAATAGAAACTTTAAATGTAAAAATGACAATTTAGAAACATGAATAAACTAACTTTAAAAAACGGTTGGTGTCCCTTTTATTTATGCAATTATATGCCTTACCTAAGCAGTACTCAATTTTTATAAACCTATTATCGTACATTTACATTCTTTTGAGATATTTTGGTGGTGTTTCTACAATTAAGTAAAACCATTAATAAAAAAGCTAGGCAGTTTTATTACCTTATATTTTAAAACTTCGTAAAATAATAGCTATAACTTTGACGAGCTGTGGCAATATACAACCTATTTTGTGTTTATTTGGATATCACTTAAAATAAACGAATATTTTAAAATAAATAGTTATATATGAACATTACTTTTGGTGGTAGTGTTTGTTATTTCGACTTAATACTAAAATTATGCTGAATCATTCCATTATTTGCCAATTTGAGATTGACTGATGTAATACGAGTATAATACGTTATACTAGACGTATAATACTGATGTATAATACGTCCTGAATTATATTATAGATCAGGGATTTAGCGTTCTCATAGATTGCTGTATATGATAACTGTATATAGACTATATATATACTGTATAGCTGTATAGTACTGTAGACTGTATATAGCCATAGTTCTGCCAGTGTGTGTTGTTCTCCCACTGTGAAACTAAGTGTGTTCTCCCATTTGAATGGATAATGGCGTAACACTCCATGTGGAGTTGCGCCGCTTTTCAGCTTTCTAAATCCATATTCTTGGGTGGATTAGCACCAGTTATCCGTTTCTCCAATTTTTCCTCTCACTTATACGTTTCCAAACTTTTCTGTCACTCGTCTTCTGTTGTCATCTTCTTATTCCGGTTCTTCTTAAATCTTCTTCCACCTCTTGCAACCATTTTGATCGTGGCCTCCCTCTTCTCCTCCTTCCTCCTGGATTCCATTCCAACACTGAATGGCATCTTGCACGCGCTCGCCAGTTGTGACCAAGCCATTTTACAATTTGCCGTTTAATTTTAGTCGACTTCAGCCATTTCGGTGTAGATCTCATCATTTGTCCTAATTCTATATTCGTTTGCCGATCATTTAATTGGTCCCACAATTGCTCTCATCGTTTTCCTTTCTGCGATCTTTAGGTCTTCTTCCTCTTTTTTGGTAATTGTTATTGTCTCTGCCGCGTACATCATTATGGGTCCTATTATTGTTTTATATAGGTATAGTCAGCTTCGTGTTTCTTGCAAGCATTTTGCTTTTTAACATTTTCTTATTGGCTTGGAACGCTCTTCCGGCCATCATTATTTTTTCTTTGATTTCCAGTGTTCTCTCTCCTGTACTTGCTATCATTACACCGAGGTATTTATATTTATCCCCTTCTTCAAATTGAAAATCAATAATTTTTATCTTTCTATTTCCTTTTTCTTTTCCCAGTCGCATTATTTTTGTTTTCTCTTCGTTAATTTTTAGGCCCACTCTTTCTTTTCGGTTACTATTTCTTTTAAAAATTTCTCCATTATCTTTCTTCTTTTAGTGGCAATAACTATATCATCCGCATATGCGATTATTTGACTTCCTCCTGATCTGAGACTTTTTTTATTTATTTTTCTCATTACATATTCTAAGGCTACGTTGAACAACGTTGCCGATAGGGCGTCTCGATGTTTCACTCCTTTATTGGTTATAAAGCTTTCTGTTTCTCCTCTCGATGTTTTAATGTTGGTTTTCGTGTTACTCATAGACATTCTTATTAATCGGCGTATTTTCTTTTCTACTTTCATCTCTTCAAGTGCGTCCATTAGTTTATTCCTCCTGATCGAATCAAATGTTTGTTGAAAATCGATGAAAAGCATTTCTATTTCCAATTTACACTCGTAAGCATTTTTCATAATTTGTTTGAGCGTGAATATAGCATCTACCATAGATTTTCCTCTCATGAAACCGCATTGGTATTGGCCTATTTTGTTTTTGATGTTGGTCAGCAGTCGCTTTTGAATTATGGTTGATAGTATCTTATAAGCCACGTTTAGTAGTGTAATACCTCTGCAGTTTTTACATATTTGTTGACCCCCTTTTTTATGTATTGTTACGATTTGTCCAATTTCCCATTCCTCTGGCATCTTTTCCTCTGTCCATATTTTTTTTATAATTAGGTGTATTTGTTCTTTTAATTGGTCTCCTCCATATTTTATTAATTCCATATTTATTCCATAATTGCCATGTGCTTTTCCATTTAGGCTTTTATCAATGATTTCATCCACTTCCTCTCTTGTCGGTTCTTCGATCTTCATTTCTGTTTCTTCTTCATCATCTGTCGTAATTTCATAATTAAGTTGTGCCCTGGTTCATTTAGATGAAGCATCCAGATTTGTTTATATTCTTCTTCCTTCGTCACTGTTCTTCCTTCTTTATTTTTTATTCTCCCCACTTTGCTTTTATATACCTTATTTTGCTCGTTAATGGTTTTGTAAAATCTTTTGGAGTTTCTGTTTTACTCTATCTGTTTTATTTGGTTATCAATACATTCTCTCTTGTGTTTTCTTATGATTTGATTACTGTCTTTTCGTATTCTCTCATATTCTTCCCTGTTTTCATCCTTGTTTTGTTTTAATCCATTTCAATGTTGCTTTCATTTTGTTCGTTTAAATTTTGTGGCATTCTTCATCGTAACATCCTTTTTTGTTTTCTTTTTTCATTTTACCAGTTCTATTTTTATCAGTTTTATCAGTTCTAGTACTAGTTGTCTTTCTATTTCTTCTTCATATTTGTTTCTTATGTTTTCATCTTTTAGTTTGTTTACATCCCATTTAGCTTGCACATTTTTGTTTTTTTATTGTTTTTTTAATCTTTTATTTGACGGTTGCAATTACCAAGAAATGATCGGAGTCCGCGCATGCTCCTCTATATGTTCTTACATCTTTTATAGATGATTGTTTTCGTTTGTTGATTAGTACGTGATCTATTTGTGAAAATTTACGCTCAAAAACAAGTTCAACCATCGCATTAATATTGCATTAAAGTTGAATAAAACATGTATTTTTTTTCTGTAATTTTGTATGGTTTGTTAAATGTAATAAAATTATCAATACTTATAATAAATAAATATTTTTTGATGTATAAAAACTATTTTGTATAAAATATAGTATATTGTTTTCTAACCCATTAAATAAATTGTAATATCAGGACAGTATATGGAAAATTACATTGTTAGGAAAATGGAAGGGGCACAAGTTTTTTTTTTTTTTAAAAAAGGGGGGCGAAGGTACAAAAAGGTTGAAAACCACTGCACTAATTTGTTATCTTGTACATAAAAAGATATCTTATCGATTTTTAGTTGCTCCATAGTTACAGGATTTTGACTATTTATTACGTAACTAAGTTTTCAATGATACACACAAGCTTTTATGGAAATGTCAATATTGACTTTGACTTCCGGTATAATAGGAAATGGTATACTTCTGAAAACATTTCGCTTCAAAAGATGAGAAGGAATAGGTGGCATTATCAAAATTTGAAATGTAAAAAAATGATAATTAGTTTATGATATTGAGTTCTTTCTGGTTAACGATCCCAGGCATTTAATAAATTTAAATACATTGCGAAAACAATATTAAATTAACTAATGTGGGGAACGGAGGAAGCTAGTGGTCGGAAAATTTGAATTTGAATATGGTAGGAAGGGATCAAAAGAGAAAAATATTTTCAATAAGCTGGCAGTTCCGGTTATACCGGAAGTTGACAACAGCTTTGTTAATTTAAATGGAATGACCCCAATTTTTTTTCTTCTTAATCTACATTCAATTCTCAACAACTTTCGTAATACGTTGGCCAGGCCTAAACTTCAACGTTCTCGAAAACGATAATCGTTTTCGAGATATTGAATTTTTATTCGAAAAAATTATGCAACCGCAGCAACATTTTGAAAAATCGAATTTTCATAATTTGACTTATGCGACAATGTTCATACTTCATTAACCATTAGCTGAGACGTCGAAGTTTTCAGAAATACACCCGGCGGGACATTCTTACGTACATTCTTTACATTAATTTTGAAACAAGAAAACTTTAAATGACAAAAAGTGATTTTTTTTAAATAGCACCTACCAAATATTTCTATTTTATCGAATGTAGAATTAAAATCCTCGTTGAACGGTATTGGGTTTCCCTATACCTAAAATGTATCCTTTTCCGATTATTAAAGGTTTTCGAGCTCTTGCTGCAAAGGCGATGCTTTGACAATACGTTCATTTGTTGTAAATTGGGTTGCCTACCAATTAGTTATCAATTTTGACATTTATGTAACTTAGGTTGGTTCATTAATTTTTCACCCTAAATATGAAATCAACCAACCCAAGTTACACAAACGTCAAAATTGATAACTAATTGGGAGGCAAACAAATGAATGTATTGTTGGCAAAGGACCGTTTTTGCAGCAAGAGCTCGAAAAACCTTAAATAATCGGAAAAGGATACATTTTTTTAGGTATGGGGAAACCCAATACCGTTTAACGAGGATTTTAATTCTACATTCGATAAGACAACAATTTTTAGTAGGTGCATAAAACGAATACATTGTTTCCCCATAAGAGGTTTTTTCGCGATAACTCTCTTAAAATCAAAGATATGTTAAATCTGCTTGCACCACGAGAAAGCTTGTTCTTTTCGGCATATAAAAGTGAGTTTTCCTCGGTCGACTTAATAGCAATTACTCCAATTACTCCAGAAAAAAATTGCGAGGCCAACGGTGTACCAGAATTTCTTCGAAATTGACCATATTTGGATTGTTATAAAACAAAAACTAAGTAGAATGTTTAGAAAAACGGCTTTCAGTACGTGAAAGCCCAATGCACG
>JAWQRJ010002206.1:0-14011 GCA_033557515.1 Diorygopyx duplodentatus | reverse complement strand
GACAATGAGCTTTATTTTTATTTTTACATATACACTTGTGCAAGCTACCTATAAATAAAAAAAAATTCTTTGGGGACGTTTTCTCAATTATGAATATTTGATTATACGACATTCGAGAGTTATGAATACAAAATTTCAGGCTGTATAAAGTGTTTCCACCAAAACAACCAGTGATTGGGTCACCAAAAAAGTATGCAATATTCTTATCTCAAAGAACTCTATACGTACCGAGTTTCATTAAAATCTGAATTTCCGGGTTGCCTTTGTTCCCTTGCAAGTGCATTTTAAATTATGGTATACTCAACTTATCGATAATTGAGTACCTACATGCATGCAATGAGAACAATATTTCTTATAGTATATTTTACGTTGCCATCACCTGTATTGATTATTTACATAAATAAAACGCCAAGTATATAAATATTTAACCTTGAGAGTATTGAATTTTAGGGGAAATACCATGGAAATAAAAGTAAGATGTGATTTGAGTAACGCTGAAAATGTATGTATAGAAATTTCGCATTATTGTCATTGTACATTGTCATTGAGTACTCTTCATTTATTCGTAGGCAAATACTCGTGTGAATTTAAGAGTAACTTACTTTTTATAACACAAAATATTATAAAAAGTATCGCGTTAATAAACTATAAGGATATCTTTATCCCATTGTCCAGTAAATGTCCGGTATGTTGTATCCACAAAAAATGTCGGAAAAACAATAAGATCTAATTACAGTGCCCCCTTTAGTCTATCCTCTAGTATACAATACTTTACAATTACTGATCTTATACGTACCAAAAGTCTTTACGTAAGTTTTAATCCCTCATGTTTTTTAGGTACCACAAGTTTTACCTCTACCCCTTTAACTGCAAGCTTTTTGTTACAAATTCAAACTTTTAGATTTATTAGTTATTATACACATTGTATTTTACATATATACGTCTTTGCCTTTTAAATTTTTAAATTTAGCCAAATTTAAACATAAAATGTCACGGATATTGACACTTCTTCTAAGTGGAGTTTTCAAAATTCATTTCCTGTCTGCGGCTAAAATTTGTTCCTATCCAAAATCTCCAAGAAAGTTATTGAAAAAGTATGGATAGCCTTAATTGAGTAAGCTTCTAAGATGTAGAATACACGAGTACGCATTTAATGTTTCAGTCAATTATTATGAAATTGAATGCGTTTTGGTTAATCACAACGTCTTCTAGATTATTGACAGCACACAATTTCTGGTGTTTTTTTTTTCGCTGAATAAGTGATTTCCGGAAGACCTCGTAATATAATATACATCATTTAAATTCACTGTGAATACTATTCGTGTACCAAACCACGAGATGCAGTTTAATGTTTACAGGCCTCGGTGATTCGTAAACTAGTGCACATTACAAGATGCAGAGCGATGCACTTATGTTTATGCAATATGCATATTAGAGGCGTGTTTCATTAGCGATTACCTGTGTAATAGTGCCCGCTATGGTTTACAGGATCTACAAAACAAAATCGTGTATATTTACAGTATAAATAAATAACGTTAACACGTGTGGTTACATCTGTAAATACAAAGTTATTCAAGTGTTATCTGCATTGAAAGAAAATAAACGTGTAATCTGAGACATCAATTACACGTAATTTGTGTTTTTAAACAACTTGTGGTAAGTTAATTACCGCTCATTCATTTTATAATCAGTTCGTAATAACTTGCTTAACTGCATGGTTGCGTTATTAAAGGAGTAATAATGACAGGTTTATGAGAATTAATTTCTGTAGGAATAAAAAGGACCGCATGTTTTATAAGTATGAATAACATTTCGTAACACATTTCCACAACAATAGAATGCTTTGTTCCAAAACTATTTAAAAATGCTCACATGATGAGCATTATAGTCAGCTCTAAAGTTAACTCAACCTTTTTATTATGTGCTGAATCCATTAAAATTTCTCACCATTATCTGTTATAATAATAATAGACAATAATTAAAAACAATAACATTAAACGAAATAAAATAAATCAAACCCCACGATAAATCTTACCCAGTGACCAAAAAATAGGACAATGTAGTTGCAATAACTGTTCGAAATAAATGCTGAAATAAATAATTGTATGAAATAAACCTTTTGTTTGTTTTAGTGTACCGACCATTATATTTTATTGTAGAGCCAGGGTATAATAAATATATATTCAAATTAAATTTCAATGGAAAAATAATAAAAATGTATAAAATATATTATGCATATAGAATATGAAACCATTAAAATTTACCATTTTAATATACCATCAAGTAAAAATTATTAAGCTTATAAAAATTAACTCTTTTTTTAGTAAACGACTGTTTGGGTCATCTGGATTGCTGGCATCACTTGGTACCTAAATTAACGACTTAATATCGTATTTTAAACTTATTATCCTTAATTAATTTAAACCGTTATGTCGTAAATTACTATTGAACTAATGCAAAGCCAACATGATAATTTAAAATGGATGCAATAAAAAGGAAATGTAGTACTCGTTTATTCGCAATGAGAAATAAAACGCACATTAATGTGAAATAAAAGTAGCTGATTGCAACACATTAAGTTCTCCATAATCGTTCGAAGTAACTGCCGCATAGCGCCAGTGAGCAGCGCCTCGCTGTCTAGTAGCAAATCTACAAGGTCGTTCTCATACAATCGCTGTGAAAACGTAAAAGATAATGCAATAATTTTAAAGGAGATAGCTAGTGAAAGAATGAATTTTGTACATTATAACATTCTAGTAATTATATTGCTTAGTAATGTAGTAATCTAAAGTATTACAAAAAACACTAATTCGCACCATAAACAAACAGCAGCCGGTAGAGTGGAAAGTAACTACCGTTTGCGGAGTACGTACCTTCTCTTTGGATTACGGTATTATAACATTTAGAATGAAATAGCTCTTTCACTTTTATCGATTTACGTAAGCGGATTCGAAATAGGAAATACGTAACATCAAATACAATTCGATTGATTGAGTACTGAATGGAGTTCTATTCTTTCACCTTTTCGAATATTTAATAAAAATGGGCTTATCATTCTTCTAAAAACGTTTATCTTAGCTTTTTTGGTCCTAGACCAGGTAAATCATGCTGCATAAGAATAAACTAGAACTCAGCATTTGAAAGTCGGACAAAAACTGAGTGGGTGTGGATCACTCACACGTCTTTCTCTAACCTAACCTGCGATCTCTAAACGGTGCCACTTTGGGCAAATAAATATTTAACAAGGATATTAGGATTGTGGCACAAAACAAAAATATTCTGAATAAATGTTACAAAGAGAGAAAAGAGTTATATAATAAATGTTACAAAGAGAGAGTTAGCTATCAAAGAATAAACAAATTCAAGTTAAAATTTTCCAAAATACTTATTTAATACAACTTATATTGATAAAACCGTTACCCAAATAAAATCAAAACAAATATTCGTGTAAGTATAGTTAATGCAGAATAACAAACATGATAAAATACGGGATCACTGCTATTTGTACATTACAAATTATATAATTGTTTGATAATCGTATTGCATCTTTTGAAAACAACTTTATAGCCTTTCGGTTTCATGGAAAATCACCGAACGGATAGTTCGGACGTAAATAAATCACTTCGCAACACAATAAAATGACGGGAATATTCGATTAAGAACTTTAAACTTTTAAATATTCATTATGGCGTCATACGATCTGAAGATAAAAGCCGTGACCGGTTGAATGCAAAGCAGCGAATAACGAATTCAAAAGGCGCTTAGCATCTGATCACCTGTTCGTCTGGTGCTACGCAAGTTCTCCCGTCCTGTTTTTAAAAGTCCTTTGGCTGTTTCCAGGCTGGCTAGCCGGTAAAAGACGGAGAAGGAGGCTACGCTCCGTCTCGAATGTTCGTTCACCTTCCTTCACTGACTCTCCCATCCGATTCTATAATTAGAACTCGCTCTATTCAACCAGATATTTATATAACGTTTCCTTTTGCACTCGAGAGATTGATTTCTCCTTTTGTATTAAATTGAAAGAAAGTCGAAATTACCTCAAAGTGGGTCAATGTTTTTGCACTCGAAAGTAAAGAACGATAATATCAAGTATATTATTCCGATAGCATTATTTGACAGGTGGAGAAATGGTTGGTTATTACCTGAAAGAATACAAAAGTTTGTTTTCCCAAAACAATCTTACGGACTTCTGAAACTAAAATCATATTTTTTCCTGCAAGCACACGTGGCAGCACCTTAAACTTATTTAACTTTTTTATCAATGTTGACCTTGTTACGTGTACATTCATGAATGCATAACAAATGATAAGTGTTTGATGTAAATACAGTTTACGGTAAAAAGTTAATCATATGACTTGTTATTTCACATGGATGAAGTTGTAGATTCTGATATGTCTACATAAACAGAAGTGGATTATTTAGTGGAAATAATTTGTTTATTTTGGGATGGCTTTTGAAGGTTTTCGTTTTCATATAGAAAAAAAATCAAATAAAAATCGTGTAAATTTAACCAGAGGTGTAAAAATATTCTTATACAACTTTTTCCAGATTTCCGTTTTCCAGAAAACATGATCCGGATTCATATCAACCAATGAAAGAATTTTCAGGCATATATTTTTGTTCTGTTTGATATAGATGTCACATATTATTCTTAGATTTCATATCCATCATGTATTTAATACGTACAAAAATTAAATATGTTAAAGTAAGTAAATATGTCACCCATTTCACCCAATTTTAAATTGCAAAAAGTTCAAGATAACATCGATACTCATTGACGAAATTTGAGAATCTCATTCTGCTTTTAAGCTCTTTAATACAAAGGCATAATACATAAAATAAGAAGTATAAAACACAATTTATGTAAATGGTACAGATTTTCCCAACGCAATGTAAAAAACTAGAGTTCAGTATGCTAATATCAATAGACACCGTCATTTAATACTATTTGCTCAGAGTAAATTCCAATAGGAGTGCCATAATGACCCATAAGAGTGCACATAAAAATTAATGGGGTCTCCATTCGGGGGCTCCCATTAATTTTTATGTCTGCTTTTTCTCATTTCCATTTTATTCCTTTTTGCTTATTTATGTCTCATTTTCTCATTATGCGATATTTTGCATAAAATTATAGAAAAAGCCTTAGAACGTAAACTAAAACAAGTACTTGTAGTGCCTCTTTGGTAGTGGTAACTACAGAAACCACTTAATCGTTTGTTAGATTTTTTAGCGTAATTTTTATTGAATAATAGGACTATTGCATTGAAAATGTATGTGAAATCTATTGTTAACAAATTTAGATAAAGATTATATGATTGTCCTTAAAAATTAGTAACTAATTTATTTATTTTAGTATGTTAATATTTCGAATTTTGATAACGTAACAAAAAATATGACTATTATTATAAAATATTATTAAAATAGTAGAATAATATAAAATAGTACATAGTAGAATATTATTTTTTATAATGAATATTATATAATATTAATATAAAAAAAAATTATTTACAATAACGAATATATTATGCACCAATATAGCATCTAGATTCTGTGTTTGAACTATCGCAGCCAGTATTTGGTGTGGTATTTATTTTGAAAAACATTTTCACCTGCGAAATATGAGCACATTTATAAAGAATAAGGAACCGCTGCCGCATGTGTTGGCACATAGACTTCAAGTCATTTTTCTTTTATCCCAACATGTGTCTTATTATCGTTAATATAAATGAGCCCTGCATTATGCCGTTGGCAGGGCGTGTTTAAAATTACTTCACCGAATATTTTAAGAAATAATGTTATATAAACATTTATTCCTTAAATGTAAAGTATTTAAATGTGAAAATATAATCATTATTATTTATAGAAGGTAAGCAAAAGGTAATGATGGAAAGAAAGGTAAAGGTAATGTAATGATGGTAATTTACACTTTGCTTCATACTAAATATTATAAACGTGAGTTTAAAGAATTACAAAATGAATTTGGCCAATGGGCCAAAACCGAGTACAAACTCCTGTATAAACTAAAACTTTATAAAAATATTATTTTCTAATTTTTCTTTATTAGTAAATTTTGATTTCAAATATGGTCAAATCTAGGGTAAAGTAATTCCATTACTGAGCTTAAATTGAATTATTCATTTGTATTTCGGTCGTTTGAAATTCATACTATTCAGACAACTTTAATAGGTATTAGTTATCTCGTTTGGACAATCTATTCACTGTTTAGCTAGGAGCTAATTCTTGTCGGTTATAAAGTTAATTTAAATAATTAATTTAACATCTAATATCTCCCACGTAGTCATTGAGTTGGATGGGTTTTCAAGTTAAATTGTAGAATTATAGTGCATTTATAGATATATTAGGGTGTCAAATATCTTGGATGAAAATACTTGGACTTAACTTATTAACAAGTAAAATGAAAACTATTCTTATTTACTTTACAGGCTCTTATAAATTTTACCTCATAATACAATTATTTACGTGTGGTTATTTTGTAACCCACTGTATTTCGAAATATTTTCGCCTGTTGGAAACTTTCAATACTATATAAAGATTAGTCAGAAAAAATAATATTTGACTTAGAGGTGAGAAAGTAAAACATGTGCTTTTCAAACGGATGTAACTTTTTAAGATATGCCATTTTGCACACAGATAAATTATAAAAACGAGTTATTTTAAGACATTTTTGCATAAAAACGACAAAATTATTAGAAACGTTGTAGGAATTTAAACATCAGGATGAAAATATGCTTAAATACACTGAGTTATGTAAAAACGAACGACATACCAAGCCTGCATTTTTTTAATGGAACATCTGTACCGATATGATTACATTTTTGAAATCTGTAAAATTTTGGAAACTATCGTACCGTACACGTTGGGTTATAATTAATTTTTCTTGAGATTTCGACTTAAAAAATATAAATAGAACTCAGTTTACAATAAAAACTATAGAAGTTATAGGGTTTTTCATAATTGAATGCTAATGCTTAGGGGTCTGAATGCTTAGATGGTTTCAAAAGAAAATGTTTATATCAACGTAGGTAACCCATTTATTTTTGAGATATCTATTTTTCCTTAATATGCAAACACACGCATATTTTTGGTAAAAGGATTTGTGATATTTTTAAAGAAATGACTGATACTTCACTGTTTTTCTCTAAATAAATATTATTCTGATAATTACGCCAGTTATATTCATCTCCCAGATTAGCAGTAAAAAGAAGCATCTCCAAGTATTAATTTCACTTAGAATTATTGCGTCATGTTTTCTTTCTTAACCGCTTGTGGGATTTTTGTTATTCAGCCTCTCTAAGAGAAATAAACGTTTTGTAAAAACGGCACCTTTTCGATCAATAATTTACCTGGCGCAGTCAGTGGGATACTTCGACGAAAATCTGTCTTAGATAATTGGTGAATTTTAATTCTTAAAGGGAGTATTTGAACCCAATAAAAGAATTTCGTCGGAAAACTCATCATGGACCACCCAGAAACACCTGAATATCGAAATCCAGCGAAAGATACCAGAGAAGACATACCCACAAGACTTCATTGGGAAAACCAGGGCAACGATTTTATGGCTTTTACTGGCGATGCTGTAAGTAATGTTCTGGTTCATCTCAAACTCCTCTACTTCCTCAATTGATTCCCTTAACGAAAACAACGTGGATTTAGAGAAAAACATTAGATTTAGATATAGCTGACAGATTTCACTCAACCCTCTTGGAATATCTAAGAATGATTAAAGTGTAAAACAATTAATTCAAGCAGAATATGTCAATCTCACAGGTATGATTTATACTAAATTATCATATTCCCAATCTACAGAGTTAGAAAATGTTCATAGAGCTCTATGGTTTCAATTAAATACCGTAGAACAAAAATTCAGTACGTTAATGCCAAATATTAGAGTAAAAATGGACTAGAATCTAGTATGGACTGATTCATGGACTAGAATCTATAATTAGGAGTATCACAGGTAATTTTAAACGATTAAAGAATTACATAGCAATAATGTCGAAATAGTTCAAAAATTAAATAAAGAAATTTCTGTTACGACGCAAATTAAAGATAATTTCAATGTAGCATAACAGCTTTAAAGCACAATCAAAAATGTGATCGCTTCAAGTATCGGTAAATTAACTATTCAAGTACGAAAGATAGTCTATGACTTTAATTACTATTTAGAAATCAGAAATACATTAGATCAATTAAATTTGATTTTAAGTGCAATATTACATGTATTTAATCGAAAATTCTATCGCCTTTGCTAGATTAAACATATATCATAGCGGTATACTAAACATTAACGAAATAGAATCCATCTTACAGACAGTTCTGAAATATTACTCTATTTCAGAACTAATGTTGCAAAATTTGGCAGAAGAATTACACAGTTATTATGATATATTTTAAATTGAAGCTTATTAATCAAACAGTAAAGTTGTTTTTCTCATACATTTCCCAATTGTACACCCAGAAACATTTGCTTATTCTTTCCTTCTTTGCCCAAACGCAAACCTCATCGATGGCATCAAACAAAAGGTTGCATATTTAGGCCAAATTAAATAATCCCTAACAATTCAGCCTGCACATTCAATATTTTTTCAGGATACTCCATAAATTTGAAAAATCATGAAAATGTAGCTTTTTTGGAAAACTAGCTTCCGTAAATAATATTTTATTGTCAAACAGGGACTTTAATTTCTCAGGCGAATACAAGTTAAGAGACAAAGTACAATTATGAAAATAATATTTATTTTTAAAAAAAGCAATGGCGTATCATTTTTTTTATTAGACGTATTCAGGGTCATGTTAACGTAGATGCCTCCATGTTTAACACCATGCATCTCAAAAATTAAGCAGTTGCAGACCTCTGTTGATATCAACTATTTTTCTTAAGATCAACCAAGGATTATTAAGACCGTTAAGTATTAGCATGGAATTATGAAACACCCTGTATGGAATAACTATATTTAAAAAATTTCCAGAGCTTCCATTAAGATATAAAAATCTTTTTATGAAATAAGGTATTTGAAAAATAAGCTGGTAATCATTTTAAAACAATTTCAATAAGTGCATTATCTGAAGAGTAATTGATTATACAACGCAGAATGAAATGATTTATCAATCATTTCATTGGTCACTAAGCGTCCGACTTGCAATGCACCATCTGCATTTCAAGGTCATTCAAAGGTGTTTCTCATAGTGACGCATTCCCCTAAATAAAACCATTTATTAATCTGTGATACTGCGACAACAATGTTTTACGATTATAGGTTTACTTTATCAAACAAACTGTTTACGAACGTAGGTTTCCTCGAAACAACTTACAACAGACAACACAGATAACACTTGAATTTCGCTACTAGAACAAAGCACGGTGCAACAAAAAAATATATAACCGCAACAAGGGGCAAAACAACGATGTGAAAATATCAAAACTCTACTGTGTGCAGGTTCAAAAAGTATCGTTTCTATTACGTTATATACTTTCCTCGTCGGCTGACGTTGCTTGCGGAATCCCTCTCGCAATCATATGTTCTCAATGTACCACGTGCCACGCTCGGCACACGCGCTACAATAACAATGTTATCGCGTTGTATTTTTGGCACCGAGCTGCCCGAACATATGTTGGGTGGGAGCGCTCCGTGAATAATAATAATATCTCGCGTTGGGATCTTTATTTTTACGCTATTATTTATCGCACGTTGGCGAGGACTGTCCAATTGAGCCGAAACGTGAGGGAGCGGAAACTTACCAGCTGCTTTCCCGTTGGCCTTGTAGGTGTCGCAAAGGACCAGTTTGTTGTTGCCTCTGCGGAATGGGTCGTTGAAAATTGCCACGGGATACAGGTACATGTCGGAGTTCCCACCCTCTGCCTGGTAACAGGAACTACCATCGTAATTCCAAATTGGAAGATCTGAAAATGAGTTGTTGTACTTTAGTTTAAGATTCTGAATTCTTGTATCTGTACAAATACAATAGATATCAACTGTGATACTCATGTTCTGCGGCGCATCGCTCAGTTGAAAAGTACGCGATCACCTTTATGTGCACATCCAATATAATGGCGCACTGAATAAGACTAGTTCTAGTACACCAAATGTTCTAACACCATGAGTTTATGAACAATGTACTTTCTTTTTTTAATGAGAATCAACTTGCAGTCTGGCAGCTTAGTACTTACTAACTGGGCAGATTCAGGCACCAACCAATTTGGGCAGAAATGCAGAAGTGCCTGGATTATTAGAACTGATTGTGGGTGTGCTAATTCCGAATAGGAAAACACTTTTTCTCTACCAGCTGTACTTTTTGAGTTACACGGCCACTAAGTTATAAACTATTTGAGTTAAATTAACTAATTATCAGTTGAAAACTGTTTTTTTAGAACAATATTCAATATTGGGGGAAATGCCTTAATTTATTAAAAAAAATTTTTTTTAGCGAATCGTTTTTCATTCCTTTGTCTACTTACTACCTCCCGCATTGTCTTATATTTTGTAGACTTGGGTTCTAAAAGAGGCGGTACGTTAGAACACTTAACTATTCTAAGAACATAGTTTCTTCGTTTTCTTTTGTATCTTAATCTGGCATTACCGCGAAGAGGTGCTTTCACTTTTGTGTAGAAAAGCCGGATGTCACAAACAAGTCAAGTGCACCGCGGGACGCGTTAGAAAAAACAAGTTCCTAGAAGGGCCCTTTTTTTTGATGTGAAAACGCAGAACGTGATGTAAAAGCTAACAGCTTTAGAGATCAAGCTTGTAAAACGCTCCGCCCTGGGCGTTAGGATTGGTAGTTAAGTATTAAGATTAACCAATAACTAGGTGTCACTCTGCCCAAATGCTATTTTCGCCCAAACTAAGTTTTCTGGAGGAAAAAGCATAAAAGGTCAGAATTTTAATGTTGAAGCTCTGAATAGCTCTGAAAAGCTCGCATCTCCCTGTAGGAAGCTCTGAATAGGAAGAATGGCTTCCATTCGAAGAAGTTTTGTTAATCATCCTGACGTATGTTGTTATATATGTGGTGAGCACGCCCTAAAGGAACATAGAAAAACTATTTGCGACTTTGTTAAAAGAGCGTACCTTGGACACTTTGGCGTAAAGCTTGGTGATCAAGATGAAACCTGAGCTGCGCACGTTGTATGTAAAACTTGTATGGAACACTTACTTTAGTGGACTAATGGGAAGAGTTTGAAATTCGGTGTGCCGATGGTTTGGAGGGAACCCATAAACCACGTTGATGACTGCTATTTCTGTGTTGTGAGTATTACTGGCATGACTCAAAAGAATTGCAGCAAGTGGACGTAACCTGATTTAGCATCTTGCAACATGCCCTGTCCCTAACTCAGATGAAGCGCAAATTACTACGTTTTAGTAGTTACCAGATCTCTCAGAGAATTAATTGAACCTCTCTGATGTGTCTTGCGATACAGATTAGCCAAAACAAGTTGAGAAGAATCTACTTGAACGTGGAACAAAAATTAAATTATGCTAAGGAAAAAGATTTGATACCTTTCTTCTGTCAGGAAAACGATCTTGAATTTTGTCAAGATATTAGAGGTCTTCTGATAAAAATGAGTGTTCCTGAATATTCTCCAGATTATTGGCGCCTCTTTATTGACAGCTTTAAGCGCTGTTTGAAATGTTTCCTTTTGCACAATGGCAACAAATGTGGCTCAATGCCTGTTGTCCATTCAACCAAAATGAAAGAAGTATATGATAGCATAGCTTTGGCCATAGAGGATAGAAAACATAAAATATCATGAACATCTGGTTAATTTGTGTTAACTTGATTAAATTGTCAACTTTCTCCTTTTCATTACTTACACAGCAACTTGGGCCGTTTCCCAGAAAATTTGGGTGATATGAGCGAAGAGCAAGGGGGAAAATTTCACCAGGACATGAAAACAATGGAAGATCGTTACCAGGGAAGATGGGATATACACATGATTGCAGATTACTGCTACAACTTACAAAGAAACTGTGCAAACAAAGTTCATTAAAGGATGTCCCACAAAAGAAGCTTCGTAAACTAATTCCATTTCTTTATGGTTTCATTTTACTATTTTGAGGAAAAAATGTTATTTGAGTTAGTGTAGTGTTACTGTAATGTTACTATATTTTATTCATTTTTTAACGGTTTGTTTTTTATTATGTGAATCGCAGGTCTAATATGAAATAGGGTAACAAATCATAAGATTTCTATATCTCAAAAATTAATGTTACCTTTAAAATCAGCACACCAAGTATATATCAGCTCAAAATAGTTGGCACCAAAACCGATGAAAATTGTAGGAACACTCAACCCTTTATTTTATACTTATGCAGTAAACCTTTTTTGTTTTTCTGTTTTATTTGAGTTCATTGAACTTGGAGAATTGACTCAAATTGCGAATTTATGAAAAGAAAAATCGTGTATGCTCTACATCATTTATAATTTTTACTAATTACTAATTTACTAATTACTAATTTTTAATTTTTAACTGATTTCAATATTTCTTCATCAAATGTCATTTTCATACGATTGATTGGTTGCCAATAAAATATGCTTAGAAAAGTAATATTTAATAACTAAGATTCTTCGAATAGACTGAGTGGGTCATAAATAAATTGAGTAATAAATTAAGTTTGAGTGGGTAATAATCTGATGATATTAATTATAATCAATGAGCATAATTTGATTGCAAAAAAACTTTTAAAACTCAAATTTTACTCTCCTTACTCTCCTTAAATTATGCAATGAACGATCCAATGTTTAAATATCTACAGATAAATAAACATTCTGCAGAATACTTTTCTCTAAATCTACAGAAAAATAATACTGGTGCATATTTTATATTAGCTCTGAAGCTAACCTTTCTTCTCCTTTTATTACGTTTATTTATATTCGCAAAAAAAGCTTTAAAAACTAAACTCGATGCGACCAATAGTATATTCTTCAGTGAAGCGAGGTAAGGTATTCCTCAGCCCACCTAGAGTGTATGGACTTTGGAAAAGCACATACTTTAAATTTACAATTAAATTGCCAACATTCTTTCATTTGGCTTGTTAATCTAGTTCTAAGTTATAAACTGAACGGTGTGATGTAAAATTAACTTTTAATCCAATATAACTTATATTGGCTAAAGTAAGTAATGAAACAATCGCAGCAATGTCTGCTGCGCTAAATGGACGTATTAGGAGATTTGTGCTAAAACGCGTTTCCGAGTAAATCTAACATTCTAGTGAAAAATCAAATATTTCCGTAGATTGAAGAGTCCGAGCTAAAGTAAGCAATGAAACAGTCGCAGTAACGTCTTCTGCGCTAAATGGACGTATTAGGAGATTTGTGCTAAAACGTGTTTTCGAGTAAATCTAACTTTCTCGTGAAAAATAGAATATTTCCGTAAATTGAAGAGTAAGGGTTAAAGTAAGCAATGAAACAATCGCAGAAATGTCTGCTGCGGTAAATGGACGTATCAGGAGATTTGTGCAAAAACGCGTTTCCGAGTAAATCTAACATTCTCGTGAAAAATCGAATATTTCCGTAGATTGAAGAGTCCGAGCTAAAGTAAGCAATAAAACAGTCGCAGTAACGTCTTCTGCGCTAAATGCACGTATTAGGAGATTTGTGCTTAAACGCGTTTCCGAGTAAATCTAACATTCTCGTGAAAAATCGAATATTTCCGTAGATTGGAGAGTAAGAGCTAAAATAAGTAATGAAACAGTCGCAGTAACATCTGCAGCGCTAAATGGACGTTTTAGGAGATTTGTGCTAAAATGTGTTTCCGAGTAAATCTAACATTCTCGTGAAAAATCGAATATTTCTGTAAATTGAAGAGTAAGGGTTAAAGTAAGTAATGAAACGATCGCAGAAATGTCTGCTGCGGTAAATGGACGTATCAGGAGATTTGTGCTTAAACGCGTTTCCGAGTAAATCTAACATTCTCGTGAAAAATCGAATATTTCCGTAGATTGGAGAGTAAGAGCTAAAATAAGTAATGAAACAGTCGCAGTAACATCTGCAGCGC
>JAWQRJ010002205.1:0-14013 GCA_033557515.1 Diorygopyx duplodentatus | reverse complement strand
ATGTATATGTAAACTGAGACGAACACTGAAAGTTCGAGCAGAGCTCGGAGTACCTGATAGACCGAGCTCTACCGAGTATAGAGTTCATTATTTTAGAAGATAAGGAATATGACTAAAAGGCTTATAGTTATTCATTTATTAGAAACAACATAACCATACGCACCTGGTACACAGGAAAAGCTCGATACACCGGTTATCTATTTTGTATGTATACAATTTATTATTATTTTGAGCAAACAATTTGAACAAAACTATGTTTAATTGGACTTACTGTAAACTATAAAACTATGTATAATTCAATGTTATTTTTATGTAGGCACTAATGTGCATAAATAACATAAAAATACAATTTTATGCAATTGTTAGGTAGTTGTGGGTTTGCAATAGAAAGTCCCAAATTTCAAAATAAATTTACTATATCCATATCTAAAAGGATATTGAAATGTCGCTAAGTTGATTATAAATAGACAAATAAAGTAATCGATTTTAGAATATTTAACAAATGGCTCGGTAAGCTTATAAAAAAGCAGTTGAAAAGGTAGGAATTTTGAACATGAAGGGTCATTGATAAAAGTACAATATTATAATATTTCGTGTACCTCAAGAGCAAAAGTCAAGCTTTCATTAAGCATGGTTTTGATCAGCTTTTGGTACGTCTTCGTTTTCGGAAAGGCGTTAATAAAAAGTGTTAATATTATATTAGTTATAAAATATTATATATTAGAAATTGAAACAAAGATAGCTAGCAAAATAATTAATAGTACTTAGGAAATCCAGCAAAGCTCGGTGCACTAGGCATTTAATTTTTAGATAAAATGTAATCAGTGTAAATACAGTATAAATATATAGCACCCCATTAGAGCATACTTATGTGTAAACTGAGACGAACACTGAAAGTCCGAGCGTAGCTCGTAGTACCTATTAGACCGAGCACTAGCTCGGTCTCCCAGGTACTGTTTATATTAATTGTGGTAACAAGCAGAAGTTTGATAAAGAAGTTAGTTACTTCAAATTTCCAATAAAAGACAGTGTCCGACTTTAAGAGTGGGATAAAAAATATATTTATTTGATAGAAACATTTTAAAAATGCCATTTTTTATTACATTTCAGCAGGATCAGCAGGAGAAGATGAAGGTGAGCAAGCGAAATATTTTCCAACGTTATCGCCGCTGTAATTCAAACTGCCGCCTTCAGGAAAGGCCGCAGTTTGGACTGCAACCGCATTACAGCATTACATACGTCACAATTCATAAGAGAGCTGAACAATATATTCGGTGTATTAAATAGTAGGTGTTTGTCAGATCCAAATCCACATAGACCACCTCTTGAGATATGGATTATGGATTAGAGAGTTGTTACGGCAATTTAAATTCGAAATTACAATTTCGAATTGTACAAACATCAATTAATTTTTTTTAAATCGAGGATAGGCTAAGTTTATGTTAAACGGCCTTTATTTTTAAACGATCATGCTTTGTGGTAGTCATAAGGAATGTATTACAAAGCTTTTTATGAACATGGTGATTTTCCGATATCTCAAATGGAAAACATCGCGAAGTAAAAAGCAACATTGTATGAAACCCAACAGGAGGTTACAAATTTTGCACAATTAATTGATTGTGTTTATTAATTCGCATTGTTCGTTATATTAATTAGTATTACTATAGTAGTCAAAAAAAAATATTTTCTGAGTTTGTCAATTCTATATTGATCGTTAATGCTGACAAAATATATCATTTGAAGACAATAATCAACCTAAATTATAGTCTCTAATATTCAAAATTTAGTTTGTTGTTTTTATAGAAAAGAGATTATATTAAAAACAATTAATGCATAAATATTATAGTATTAAGGGTAATTTTGTGTTCACTGAAGAAAAGTTGACAAAAATGTAGACAAAATGGAACATTTTTAACTCAAATCAATAATTTTACAATTATCTAAGCGATCAATTTCGCTTGATATGAAATAAAAGCATTTACAAGATAGGATGGTCACACTGTACCTTACATGGATCTTCTAATTATGTAAAAAGAAATGATTAAACCTCTAAACTTAGAACACCTCGTATAAAATTGTTTTGTAATTGGCACGCAAAAAAGAGGCTCTCCAAAAATTGTCGAAATATTAATTAATTGCATACTTTTCGGTACCATTTTTGGAAGTTACCTACTCTAAAACAAGAATGATCGCAGTGTACTTATTTTTTTCTAATAAACGTGGAATAAAGTCTAAACTTTATTCCACTTTAGAATAAGAAGTCTCTCTTAACGGAGTCAACATACAACCCCATTCGCACATGATTTAACATTGCCGAGCTCGCACTCTTTATCGTTGCAGAACAATTCCCCCCAAGTAATTCCCCCAGAAGATTTTTGCGGAATTGTTTTCCGCAAATAACTAATTGGAGAAATCTTCTTAAAAACGGGCTCAATCCTTCCCACTGAACTCCCCTTGGGCTCAATTAATACATAGGGATTTATTGCGACGACAACAGTTCGTCCTGATACCAGAATATCTGGATTGCACAGCGACAAAAGGAATACTTGAAAAGTTTCCCGTTTATTTGCTGACAAAGAGTAGATTACATTTCAGCGAAATAACTGAACAAATTTTATTTTGTTTAACACATTGTTTAACATTTAAATCCATGTGATAACAACGTTTTCGAGTAAACTAATGAACTACTATTTACTTTACTTTACATTTTACTATTCTCCTACTTTCAGGATCTTATTAATGACTTTACGAGATAAAAAGGAAATTTCAAATATCCCAAACATCATCTAAGAGTTTTTTAAAATCATGTGATGATCCTATATATAAATCACTTACCCAAAATGGGATCAATCCATTTTCCCTATCTTTCTTTATTGCCTGAAGCAGTTTGTGTCCTCTCATCGTCAAATTGTCGTCGCTTTCGATGTACCTCATCTTAACGAGACCAACCAGAGCCGCCTTTTCAACACTGGAGTGTGCTTGATCTGAACAATATCCTACCAGCCTGACATTGATTTCGACATCTTCAATGTCTGGGTACAGTTTTTGATAGTTCTTGATAGCTTGACATCTTCCCGCCAATAAACAAGTCAGTGTTGCCTCACTCGCTGTGGTCTGAAAAATAAGGAAAAGGATCATGTAAATCAAGAGGTAAATTAAAAACAAAATACTTGCTTGTATCACACCACCTCCTGATGATGTGGCCTTCGTGTGGAGAAAATCATCTGGCAGGCCAATCATTTTACCTAACCAATTCATCACTACCGTTTCTAGTTCGGTAACAACAGGACCAGATGCCTAAAGGACACGAAAGGAAATGGTTTAAAGCCAAAATTTTTAAATAATTTAATCAAACTTACCCAAGTGAATCCCAAACAATTGATGGCGTCTGCTAGCATATCTCCCAGTAATGATGGATAACTATTCAAAGCAGGAAAGTAAGCGTGCATGTGTGGACTTTGCCAATGAGTAATTCCAGGCATTATGACACTTTCGACGTCGTTGAAAATTTTTGGCCACGGTTCCCCTTCGATGGGGGCACTATCAGGAACCAGTTCGCGTAGGAACCCAGGTCTTTTATCGGGGAACACTTTACGATCTCTTATTGTCGAGAGGTAATCTGCTATGTAATCCACCATTTCTTTACCTAAAACCACAAGGTAACTTTTACTTTTACATAAACAATATGCTTCTGTTTTGTTATAGTATAAAAGTTTTATTTTTATTTCTGATAATCAAATGTTGTGTTAGTGTGCTTTTATTAATTTTACTAGACCCTAATAAAATTTTATGTCCGGATCCCGTTGGATTCACAGGATACGTAAGAATTGCACAAGATCCGCCTTAGGGATGTGAAAATTGTAGGACACAATTTCCAATGTATGCAAATCTTGGCAGATCCAATAAGGATGCATATCAGGCGTCGTTTACGATAATTTGTGTATATTGACATTGTAACACGTTGGGGGTCATAAAATAAATCACAGGCATTCAAATAGGGGTGGAAATTTACCTCGGACCCTGTACTCTTCTACGTCCATGTTGGATAGTTGATTTTGCAGAATCTTCCTATCTCTGAAATATCGCAGATTTTTAATACTCGTCAGGTATAGTAGACCTAGGAATTTACAAGAAAGTGAATTAGTTATTGTATTAAAATATATTACAATGTAAGTCCAGCTTTAAGCTTTCTCGTGGTGCAGATTTAAAATATCTTTGATTTTAAGAAAGTTATCGCGAAAAATCTCTTATGGAGAAACAATGTATTCATTTTATGAATTTAATTCTTAGAAATGTATCATGTTATGAAATTATGTTGCAATATCAGTAACACGTTAGGTTAATAAGTGGAAGCTTCATCGCTGCTACATAGTAAATAAAAAATTCCCCTTTTTCTGCTCGTTTTTATTGGGCAATTAGCAATTTAATATTTTAATTAAATTTAATTGAATTATCTAATTAAGTCTAACCCACCCACACTAACTCTAAAACTCTAAAATTGGTACTTTTGAAATTAACTTGTAGACTTTCCTACTAAGTAGCTTTCAAAAGTTCCAAAAACTGTGTTTGTGAAACCTCACTAATGTGGACATACGACCGTCTAATGCACATGCTTGGGTAATCTTATTAATTTGAATGAGACTAAGGCCAGATGACCGTATAGAAGTTAAATGTTTATGGATGAAGAGAAAAAATTAAATATTAAGCCAAATCAAAAATTACACTAACCCCAAAGCTATAATAATTTAATACATTAAACAAAGCTTGTTAACTACTTACTATAAATAAGTTTTGTGCAAGATTTCCTATTGCTCTTTTTGTAAATAAGGGAAATTAAAAATTAAATTGGGTTTCGTAACACAAAAGGCACAGGAGAGAAAGAACAAACACTAGAACTTCAATTAGCAGGTACTTACCAACACTTAGACACCAAAAGCACTGCAACGCTGAATAAACTGAAGCCAAATGCTATCAACAAGTGACAATGTGCTTTATATAAGGCTTCCCCACTGCGTTCTTTCCTGTAGGATTATTGGCCTGCCCCAGGGTGGTTTTGTATGCGCGTAGGGTATTTAAAATTCTATGCCAATTTCCAATTAAACTTTTATGAAAAAGTGATTCAAAAAATTTTACTCATCATTAAGTAAATTAGTTTTAATGCACCTAAATTAAATAGTAAGATTAATAATAATAAATCTTACTTCAGTCAGTATAAAATATTTTACACTGATAATGAAGATATAGACATCAATCTATCATTATTATTAAATGCTAGGTTTAATAGCTGAATTTAATAAAATACCTCTTAAGAGTACTGACTTCAGCAATTCCACGTGATAAATAAAAGTCATATCAAGTGTTATCAAGGTATTTAAGTAGTGGTCCTTGATTCCCTTCTCAACCTTTATCATTTTATTTTTTCTCCAAGAAAAACTACCATGACAACTTCGATATTTAACCTTAAGTTAAAATAGTGACACCGTCAAAAATAATATTTACGTCGAAAGGTAGTGAATAAAAGTGTTACAATCTTTTTAAGAATACTTTAATAGAAATGGCCTTCGTGAAGATAATGTACAAAGCGGCAGTTTTGGAAAAGCGCAGGAACAGATTGATCCAAGAGAAAAAACTGGCGTTAGAATTATCAGAAGAAGGACCAAAGGCACCGAAACGGGCACGAGGCTTGAATCTGAGGCATAAAGTGCTCGACATTATGAAGAAGTGCACCATCATGAGCGAAAAGTCTGCCACATTCAAGTTCTGTTATAATTTGCGACACGATGGTTCGTTCGAGAACTACGTGTTAAAGAGCATCGTTGGTTTCATCGGCGGTTTCATTCTGACGTACATGTTCTTTATGTTTTTCGTATTTCAATTGAATTTTACGTTTTCAACTGCCACCATCATGTGCTCAATTTTCGGTAGCATCTTGACTATTGGCTTGGCGTTCAGCTATAACGTTCGGTACGTACAAACAAGAATGATTTTCTACTCATTCAACGTGTTAATTAGTCATTTATATTCAGAGATCTAATTAACTCGAGGGGTTCACTTTACTTTTTTAGTTGTATCGTTTTCCTAACTTTACCCCAGTTATTTTCCAAACGAGGGAGGCAAGCTCTTTTGGCGTATGCATTCATCCTTGCCATAACCGGACCTGCGAAAAATACGTTAAATAATATGGGAATATTGAGTGAATCACTAGCATGTGGGCAAGTAAGGGTTTTGTAAAATATGAACAAACACGGATTTATCAGTTGACATGTTTTAGGAACAACTGAAACAAGCTGTAAAACAAATACTTGAAGTGGTTAAAAAACCATTTTATGCAATCAGAGACGCTATCAGAACGGTTGTTAAAGTTGTCAAAGTTTTGGTCAAGAAAATAAAAGAAATATTGTTGTCCATAAAAAGGGTGATTGTTTCAATACGTGAGTAAACACAGTATGATTATCATTAAACTCGATTAATTTAAGATTGGTTCTTTTCAGTTAAAGTCATGAAATCCGTTTTTCAATTTTTGGGAAGAATCATCAACGTATGCAACAAGGAATTGGGAACACCATTTCAAAGGTGCACTAGAGTTTTTGAAAACGCTATCATAGACTGTCAGGCAAAGCTTGGTCCAAAATTCAGTTGGCTATGTTCCATAACCTACGTTGCAAAGGCTGTTTGTTACACGGTGAAGATATTCGATTTTATTTGTGAGATTGTCGACTATATAGGGAATAGTATTATAGGAGTTGTTATTAAAAGTAAGTACGGGTGATCTACATTTATTTACTGACTGTTGATTAGGTAAAAGCATCTCTGTAATAGGTTTTAAATTGGATCACCACATTTGCAAGATGGAACATTCAAATATATCTGTATATGTTCCCACAAACTGATGTTCAGTAACTCCATATATACATTAACTTAATGTTTAGAAAATTGGATTTATTGGATCGGTTGGTGTTGAACTTTGTAAAACAACCAACTTCAATACAAGTGGCAAAAATTATTATAAAAATTATACAAATTTCAATGCACATACTTTCTAAGTAGAATTGATGTATACCAATGCTTGCAAATCGCTACTTTTATTTCCTGGTTTAATCCCGGAATGATGCTTCCTGACCTTTGTTTACATAGTCCATTTGACACACAGGTCACGCTTGACGTGTTTCAGGAAAGCATTGTCATGAATCAGCTGTTACAGAGCAAATCATGTCCGAAGCAAAGATCTTTTGCCTTGATAAATGCAGTAAATCTGTAAAATCATAAAAAGTCTGATGACTTTTTTTTGTGAGCCCGCGAAATTGGATAATGATGATAATGCTAATGTCATTTTTCTGTAAAAATGAAACAGTAAAACGAAATTGAATATTGAAATCAGATATTATTCATATTGAATTTAGATGCAAACATTACGTTGATTTAATGGTCTACAAAATACAACTTGTTTTCTTGTAGAACTTAATTTAATCATCTGGGCCGGTTTTGTAGTTTCACTACATCATTAGCTGAATGTTTCAAAAACTATAAATGGGTATCATTAGAATGTTTTATAAATAAAAAGTTAAACTAAGTGAAAACAAGAATTAAACAAAACTATACTCTTGAAGTTAAAATTAGACACGTGAATGAAATAAAATTATTTATGCTCAAACCGAGTGAGACAGGGCGAAGAACAAGTTTTGTACCAACTTTTGTACCAATAAGTTTTGACCACTTCTGTCTGTATGTTATGTGTGCTACAAAGTCTTTTTTGGGACATTACTTCTAAATTTGCTTCCAAATACAAAAATCGAGTACTGATAGATCTGGGGAGCGAAATGGCCAAATATTTGCTCCATGTTGTTGATTAAATGACCATTGTGTGGAGGTGCCCCACCATATTGATAGAATAGGTTCCTATGATCAACCAACGGCAAGTTGTCTAAATAGTCAACTTCAAAATTACGCAAGATATTGATTGAGATAGCGCTCACCTGTTAGAGAATAAACGCGTTTTAAACATAGACGATTAAAAATGCCTAACTTACCATTTAAATTCTTTGGATTGAATTGTAGGGTCACGACGCCGTAATTTCTGATGGCACAATAAACGTTGAATTGCTAGCATTCTAGTTAAGTTCTCTGATTTGATGCAAATTTGAGTAGCGCCAATAATGTGAATTACGTCGATTAAAAACCCAATTTTTAGTAAATTTTGCTTCGCCCGTTCAAATAATATTATGAGAAAAAATTCGTTTTCATGACCGAAGACAAATTTACAGAATTCCACTCTTCTTGAATAAGCAGTAACTTTCAAATGCTGGACTACAGAAAATGTATACGATACTCACCTTTGTTTTTAATGCGGAATACGATATACCAATTTCAATTCCGTTTTTATATGTCTTTTTCGAATACCCCTCATTAACAATTACAATAATTTTAAATAAAAACATTTAAAGTAGGTACTCTTCTACAAGGAAAACATTCCAGAGTAAATAATAAAGTCCTTCGTATAAGAAAAAAATAGGTGTTCCCAGTTTGCAAACGTCAATTTTGACCTAAAACTTTAAATAGTCTAAAACGGTTAGACTTAGGCAAATGACGCGAAATGTATTTACAATTTCAGGACGAATATAAAAATGTAATAATATGCAGGGTGTCTATTTAAAATAAGGAAGTTGGATGCTACTTCCCGTTGAAGTGCTAATACCCTGACAATATTTTAGTCGAAGATCCCCCAATGTTCTGAGTGCACTACCAAATTTTCAGATTTTTCTTAAGCCTTATCTATCTTTTCCTTATAAGAACAGAATGGAAACAGGCCATAATATAGATTATAAAAATGTAAAGGTTGTACATGACTGTCGCAAAGGTAAAAAACTTGCTATTTTAGAACAATATGAAATTGAAGAACATAAAGATAAAAAAGAAAACCTAATTAATGAACAAACTATATTTTTCAATAAACTTATCTATCAATATTTAAAGCGCATAAATTTAAAAATAAAGTCGCAGAAATGACATTGTACCACGCATACAGACCTGGTGCAAAGTACTTGTCTTTGCTCTATCTCATTTAGTTTAACAGTACCTGGAAGACCGAGCTCGCTCGGGGGATAAAAACACAAAAGAACATTGTTTCCTACCCCTATAACACCCTTCTATAACACCGTCTTCCGAATCTGGGGAATACATGCATACATACAAACATACATACATATAAGACTAGCGCGTTTAGTAGTATAGGACAGGATAAATCATTTTATCACATTCACGTGTATCTTAGCCTGTACACTGCAGGCTTGATCCTTATTTTAACTTTTTATTTGTAAAACATTCCAATGATACCCACTTATGGGTTTTTAAACATTTCGACATTTCATTTCAACATTTCAAAGTGTTTGTTATTTCACTTTATACTTATATATGTATGTACAGATTTTTTACTTTATCTCATATAAAGAGAAAGTGATACATTTGGTTCAAAATCTCGATGGTGAGATTTTGACATTTCATGACTAATGGTAGCATTTTTGGCCATTGGTCTGTCCGTCTGTCCGTAAGCCTGTGCTCCAAACATCTACCATTTATAATCATTTTAGGTAAAAAAGTTTCAAATAAAAGTTGCATGGTTTCAGTCCCTCTCTCTTCTAGAAGTATTTTCATATACACGGGGTGTTCCATTTCTTCTACACGCTATGCAACTTCAATTTTTTAAATGGAACAGCATGTATATTATTACATTTTTGGGTTCCTTATGGAATTTATGGTCTATTTTATTAAACATACAGTTTAGAAGTTATTAGACATTTTCACAAAAAATTACATTAGCTTAACATAGCGGTGCGGCAATGCCAATCCGGTTAGGACTGGCATTTTTTGCTGAAGTAGACTCTAAGGGGGTTACCCTTAGAGTCTACTTCAGCAAAAAAAAATCCCATAAAAGTTACAGTACTTAGTCCCCCTCCCCCATAACATAATGTTATTTTCATAATACAAGGTGTCCAATTTATTTATGTGGAATTTATGGTCCATTTTATTAAACATACATTTGGCCAAAGTCGCAACCTTTAAGAGTTATTGGACATTTAAAGATCAAATATCTGGTATGAAACACTCGCACGACTTTTTCTCACCTAATCCACCTGACCTTTTTGTAAAAAAATTTCAATACTTCCTAAATGGTGCGTCTTTAGCTAAATGTATGGTTAATAAAATCGACCATAAATTCGACAAGGAATTAAACAAGGTGTTCTGTTTATAAAACTGAAGTTGCATAGCGTCTAGGAGAATATATGAAAATACTTCTAGAAGAAAATAGAACTGATACAATAAAAATTTTATATGAAACTTTTTTCCCTAAAATGATGAGAAATAGGAGAAGTGTTAATCACAGATTGACAGACGAATGAAGAGACATACAGAAAGAAGAATGGATCAACTTCTAAAAACGGTATCATTACCCTTAGAATAACCTAATTCGCTAAAGGTATATCAAAATCTCACCATCAAAATGTTGGGCACAATGCGTCTAGTAGATCCTTCCACTGAGATATGTATAAGGCCCCAAATTGTATTGAGCTGTTCCGTTATCGTCATCGTAGTCACGTTTCTCTCATGAAGATGTGAAGGGGTATTCTAAATCCACGTGAACTTCCGTAGTGACCAAAGTGGTAATTCTAATAAATACATACCCCGAAAAAGAGGAAAAGAAATGCTAAAAGTGAAAAAAAATGGAAAGAAAATATCAGTGGGGTTGCGATCGGCAAAAATTATTTTAAAAAATACTGTACAGGATGATTCAAATCCATGCCCTTACTTCTGATAGTGAAGATAACTGTAAAATGTTTACATTTAACAATTTTATAACCTTATTCACAGTTTGATGATATACGATTCATGCTCATCCGCTTTATCCTCCAGTAGTCTAAATAGTGGTATGGTATAAGGGTGGTTCCAAGTTATTACCTCTATGTCAAAACCTCTTCCCTTTCACCTTATTGCTCGTTGATATGCATGCAACCCATACAAGGGAAGTATGGATCTTTTCCAGTGATTTCAGTTGATGTATCTTACCCTCCTAGGGCAAAGGAATATACTCCTAGTGGAAAAAATACAAGAGAAATATTAACTGTAAAATTAATTAGTTGAATTAGAATTAATTTAGAATTTTTTACGTATTGGTCTCCATACATTATTTAATTTAAAGTGCTTATTCAAAATTTATTTATTTAAATGATGGTCAACATAAACTGCCGTGGTGTAAGTTAATAGGCACCATACGGACAATTTCTTACGTTATGGATTGGTGGATTGATGGTCCGGGCATAGGTTCGCGCACGGGTCCCTCGTCCACTTCCATCTTTTCGAAGACCCCTTCCTTCTCGCTGCTGGAAAAAGGTTAGATGAGAGAATGTCGTGTGAGTGATCCACAGCAGGAGATTTTATTATAAATTGAGATGATAATTACTACGAAACCAGTCCTGATGATTAAGTTAAGTTCTACAAGAAATGGAGTTGTGTTTTATTATCCATTAAATTAGCAATTCTTCTACTATGAATATTAACAATATTACATCGATTTAGTAGCATACTACTAAAGAAAGTACAACAAATATATGTCATTGGCGTTTATTATATAAATGTAGATATTATTTTCGAGAAAATTATTTCCTTAATGACTGCGTAATACACGGACATCATCACCTGATGTACTGTTGATGTGCTGTTTCCTAGTAAGTGCATACCGTGGTATTGTTCGACACTTTTCATTATTTATTTTTCGGTTTAACTATTCCGATAAGCGGATGATGCTTACACGTACATTTAGTTCAGTTTGCTTCAAAACATTGCCTACCATTTTCGTTAAAATTTCTCTTAAAAATTATATTTAATAGCAAATAATTAACTGTCAATTTAACATGTCTTTGAGTTCTGGATAGTCACTATCATGAATTATAAGATGATCTTTTAGAGAAATAATGAATTTTCAATGGTGATTTTTGTTTGTTTGTGCTCATTTCGGCACGGTAAATTGTAATATGTGGTCTGCTTTAGATTCAGTTGTGACAATTTCACCCAACATGTAAAACATCCTTTGAGCACCCCCCTTCCCCCCTTCCCGTAAAAACGCACAAAATTTTCTTTGAATCCACTAACATCTGTTTATCATGCAATCATATCTATATTGAGGTCATTCATGTAAGGTGAAGATTCATGACTTTTACAAAAAAATACTTATATAGAAAAAAATTAAGACAAACAACATTGTATCAAATTAACTAAAAAATAATTTCCTTTGTAAATTCAAAAGGATTTGTCCTATTTGTTTCAATCTTGTATCTCCCTTTTTAAAGCGAATATTATTTGTAACACCTTCATCACCAGATGAAGCTGACGTCCCTAGAATTACTTCTAGAAGCACGTTTTGTAGGTTATTGTATTTTAAAACAAAATCATTCTACCTGATTTATTCCGGAAATAAATATAATTTAAATTGAAAAATGTAATACAATTGCTACAAATTGGTGTAATCATGATTTTTATCTCTATTGTAAACAGCATCGTTAAAATGTTACAGTCTTTTAAAAAATCACATCTTTAATCTTTTTTCTGAATTAACCTTTCGTAATATCAGAATTTTATAAGACACAAACATTTTTAAAATACAATAGGCTACAAAATTTGGCCATCGAAGTGATCATTACACTAATGACTTAAAATTTAAAGCAAGTGGAGGTAATATTACATAAAAATGTAATACAATTGCTACAAATTGGTGTAATCATGATTTTTATCTCTATTGTAAACAGCATCCCTAAAATGAAGCAGCCTTTTAAAAAATCACATCTTTACTACGCTTTAATCTTTTTTCTGAATTAACCTTTCGTAATATCAGAATTTTATAAGACACAAAAAAATTTAAAATACAATAGGCTACAAAATTTGGCCATCGAAGTGATACACTAATGACTTAAAATTTAAAGCAAGTGGAGGTAATATTACATAAAAATGTCACCTGATTTTAACTCTGATAATACAGATGTATTTTTGTGATTGGCGAACAATGGAACAATCTGACTTAAGTGCCTTATAAAGCAATTAACAAGTTAATTGCTTTATAAAGGAATTAACATTAATATATTTAATTATCAATTCTTACTTATTTGTGAATGTTTGCTGTATACCTCAGTAGTTATATTTTATTTTCCCCCATGTTTAGATGGTATACCGATTATATGTGCAAAATGCTACTTTGTTGTGGCGTTAAAATTTATTTCATTTTATTTCAGAAGGTCTATTAATTTTTTGTTTTATTTGACAATAAAGCTTTTTGAGTGCACCAAAAAAATTCAACAGATATAATCACATACACTGTTTGTTGAAAGGAATCATCTTTTTTATGTTAAATAATTCTTGTTAAGCTATGTAGCCTCCAGTAATTTCGGAAAATGCATAAACACATCAAATTTTAAACCAGTGAAATTATAGAACTAATTTTGCACAATTGAGCTAAATAGAATTTTTGCAAAGGGAAAAATCACCTCCGAAACAGGATTCGAACCCTGTCTTTCGCTTTCCGGGCGGACGTCCTAACCTTTGAGCTACTCGAAGCCTACTTCGTCTATTTTGGGATTCTCTCCTTGAATATTTTACACCTATGTCTGGTGTACGAAAAGATAAACCTGTTTTCCATATTAGAACTACTTGTGGTTCAAAAGGGAAAGCGATTCTAATATGGAAAACAGGTTTGAGTTTACCTAATGTGAGAAATGAACAGTAGAAAGAATATGAAGAATTTTCTATCCTCCTTTTTTATTTATTTTTCTGTCCGGAGGATTCAATTATACTTGGTTTAACATATTTTATTTCACCGTTTCATCTAAACGGTGAAATAAAATATGATTTCATTTTTTTAGAAGCTGAAGACTTTTTAATAGAACTCAATTATTTGAAATCAAAATATTTTATGTTATTAGCTTTTTTATTTCACAATATTTAGTTTACATAACATGAAGTATTTGTTTGAAG
>JAWQRJ010002204.1:0-14015 GCA_033557515.1 Diorygopyx duplodentatus | reverse complement strand
CCTAGCTACTTCCATCTAAAATATCAGTACAGAAGTTTATCCTTAATGCCCACCAGAAAAGGAGGATTCTTCGCAATTACTTCTGGTGTCATACGATATTAAACAGGGGAGGCTTATTGTAGATTTTATTAGTATCTGAAAAATCCGTAACTACCTTCAAATATCTTAAGGACACCCTGAATTAATTTCGAATTTTTAACGCTAGGCGATCTAAATTCGGGACATAGGTAATTGAGGAGACCACAAAGAAGCCTCCAGTTCAGATATTCCACAAAAATTACTTCCTCGCGACTTCCATCGAAAATATCAGAATAGAAATTTATCCTTAATGCCCACCAGAAAAGAAGGATTCTTCGCAATTACTTCTAGTGTCATACGATATTAAACATGGGAGGCTTATTGTAGATTTTATTAGTATCTGAAAAATCCGTAACTACCTTCAAATATTCTAAGGACACCCTGAATTAATTTCGAATTTTTAATGCTAGGCGATCCAAATTCGAGACTTAGATAATTGAGGGGACCACAAAGAAACCTCCAACTCAGATATTCCACAAAAATAATTTCCTCGCGACTTCCATCGAAAACATCAGAACAGAAGTTTATCCTTAATGCCCACCAGAAAAGAAGGATTCTTCGCAATTGCTTCTGGTGTCATACGATATTAAACATGGGAGGCTTATTGTAGATTTTCTTAGTATCTGGAAAATCCGTAACTACCTTTAAAAATCTTAAGGACACCCTGAATTAATTTCGAATTTTTAATGGTAGACGATCCAAATTCGGGACATAGATTATTGAGGAGACCACAAAGAAGCCGCCAACTCAGATATTCCACAAAAATAACTTCCTCGCGACTTCCATAGAAAATATCAGGACAGAAGTTTATCCTTAATGCCCACCAGAAAAGAAGAATTCTTCGCAATTACTTCTGGTGCCATACGATATTAAATATGGGAGCCTTATTGTAGATTTTCTTAGTATCTGGAAAATCCGCAGCTACCTTCAAAAATCTTAAGGACACACATAATTAATTTCGATTTTTTGATCCTAGGCGATCCAAATTCGGGACATAGATAATTGTGGAGACCACAAAGAAGCCTCCAACTCAGGTATTCAACAAAAATAACTTCCTCGCGACTTCCATCGAAAATATCAGAACAGAAGTTTATCCTTAATGCCGACCAGAAAGAAGGATTCTTCACAATTACTTCTGGTGTCATACGATATTAAACATGGGAGGCTTATTGTAGATTTTCTTGGTATTTGGAAAATCCGTAACTACCTTCAAAAATCTTAAGGACACCCTGAATTAATATCGATTTTTTAACGCTAGGCGATCCAAATTCGGGACATGGATAATTGAGGGGACCACAAAGAAGCCTCCAACTCAGATATTCCACAAAAATAACTTCCTCGCGACTTACATCGAAAATATCAGAACAGAAGTTTATCCTTAATGCCCACCAGAAAAGGAGGATTCTTCGCAATTACTTCTGGTGTCATACGATATTAAACATGAGAGGCTTATTGTAGATGTTCTTAGTATCTGGAAAATCCGTAACTACCTTCAAAAATCTTAAGGACACCCTGAATTAATTTCGAATTTTTAATGCTAGGCGAAGTAAATTCGGGACATCGGTAATTGAGGAGACCACAAAGAAGCCTACAGTTCAGATATTTCACAAAAAATACTTCCTCGCGACTTCCTTCGAAAATATCAGAACAGAAGTTTATCCTTAATGCCCACCAGAAAAGAAGGATTCTTCGCAATTACTTCTGGTGTCATACGATATTAAACATGGGAGGCTTATTGTAGATTTTATTAGTATCTGAAAAATCCGTAACTACCTTAAAAAATCTTAAGGACACCCTGAATTAATTGCGAATTTTTAATGTTAGGCGATTCAAATTCGGGACATAGATTATTGAGGAGACCACAAAGAAGCCGCCAACTCAGATATTCCACAAAAATAACTTCCTCGCGACTTCCATCGAAAGTATCAGAACAGAAGTTTATCCTTAATTCCCACCAGAAAAGAAGGATTCTTCGCAATTACTTCTGGTGTCATACGATATTAAACATGGGAGGCTTATTGTAGATTTTATTAGTATTTGGAAAATCCATAAGTACCTTCAAAAATCTTAAGGATACCCTGAATTAATTTCGGATTTTTAACGCTAGGTGATGTAAATTCGGGACATAGATAATTGTTGAGACCACAAAGAAGCCTCCAACTCAGATATTCCACAAAAATAATTTCCTCGCGACTTCTATAGAAAATATCAGAACAGAAGTTTATCCTATGTCCACCAAAAAAGAAGGATTCTTCGCAATTAGTTCTGGTGTCCAACGATATTAAACATTTTTTTTTATATAAATGTGTCCTAGTTATTCCCGCTTTCTTTTTCTCACGTCCCAACAAGTGAAACCTGACAGCCTTCTCTCACATGATTGGTATCGTTTCAGGTTGGTTAAGCCCCCTTTAAATCGATTTGCACGCACAGCTGACTAGATACTGCAAAACGGGCTTTTAGCTCGGTTTATATTAAGACATGGGCAAACATAAGTTGCTATTGTTTACGCCCGGAGAATTTTTATAAAACCTACTTAAATTTTATTTCCGTTTTCTCACAAGAACTGAATGTTTCGCTCCACAACAGCCGGAATAAAATGAGCAGTAAATTTTTATAACGACGCTGTAATTGCTTCTTTTGTGTGCGGTTCTCCTTTTTATGGCTTAATCATGGCATTCAACGTATTCTGTATTTTTGTTCTTTTCGGAATTGGTTGGGTTGTAAAAGTATATTTGTTATGACTTTGAAAATATTTCATTTTAGTTTTTTTTTCAAATAAATTTAAAATGTTTTTTTGAGCAAAGAAAGGATTTGATTTTATCTTCGTTTTAGTCAGGAAAATACGAATACAGAATAATAATAAATAATGTCTAAGCATGAAATAATAATAAGCAAGGACAAAGAATAATAAACAAAGAATCAATTCGTTATTGACGAATGACAGTTTGCTTTAAATTTTTGGCAGAAAATACATATTAGCTTTATGCAAAGTGAACAGTAGCTAAAGCAACGTCTAAGTAATAACTTTTGACCACTTTGAAAATATTTGATTTTAGAAGAAATCACTGAACATTTTTATTGCAGAAAATCTGATGTTGATAGTTAAGCAGAACTATTTACCCGATCAAGTCTATAAAGACGACAAGCCCACAGAGTGTGACTGCATTTCGCAGGGCTGCCAGACGCATGCTGAACACTCAGCTGATTCTGACATTCAGCTTCATTATCATCAACCACTGTCATCACAGACCACACGCACTTCCACTGTCATATCACAATCGTCCGTTATATCTGCGAGATTTCGACATCTCCATTTACTTTGAAACTCATGTCTCTTTCACGTGAAACTCAGGAAAAGTGGTGACATTCCAAGATTTTGCGATTATCTCTTTTTTCAAAGATATGCCAAGTTCTCCCTCTTTGCAAAGCTACGTCAAGTTCCGAACGGTTAACGAATTGATTCCTTGTCACGCGACTGGTCGTATCCGCGGGTGTTTTACCCGGACTATCCGGACCGCGTTTTGCCGCTAGTCTATACAACACTGTTCCCGCTATCTCTGTGGCGCCTTTTGCCACAGCACCTTGTTGTTTAGCGGCGCGGATACCTGTAACGCAAACGGGCCGACCAATCGCAGGTAACTCGGATGATACCCCACCCCTGTTGTATGGCACCGGGACATTTACTATTTTACGATGATTAAACTCAGTGTCTATCGCTGGAGAAAAAAAAAAAGGAAAAAATGGGCGAGTCCCAACACGACAATACATACTTCCTTGGTTATCCGCGGATACACTGTAATCTACCAGTGATTGTGATGACGTAAAATGACGGGGGAAACTCCAAGATTGATTTTCTGTTAAGAATGATTTTTAACTTTTCCGCGGAGAACAGTTTAATTTGTGCAAACATCGTAAATGATAATTATAATGTGATGTTGTAATATTGTCAAACAAAATAAAAGACAAGTACGTGCGCACATAATTTATGATCATAACAAATACCGTCTTTTTCATAGGAACGAAAATTTTGAATTTTACTTAATAAATTTCCTCCCAGACTTATTTAATTATTTTGTATTTGAGTTATAAATCCCACTTGTATTTACTGTTATACTACGGGATTATTTTGTCAATATGCCATTTAATACTAACCGATATGTTTTAAATCAACGGCAATAAATATATTTGACATTTTAATCGGTGTTTTTCATTTTTCGCATAGATAGTTCTGTATACCAAATTTACGATAAGATAATAAGGGGGGGAAAGAAAAAAAACTGCAAACAAATGGTTGTTTGTTTTAATGGGACAAAAATTCGTCTCAGATTTCTAATCCGTTTCCATTCGCCTGACGGAAATTCCACAGTAAAATTATATTATCCTTTATCCTACGCCTTTATCCTTGAGCCTGAGGATGGTATCTATAATTACGTTTGAAGAAATGACGGACCATTCTCACGTTACTAATAACACGTTCCGCGAACCAGCGAAGAAAAAGAAGATAAAAGGGACGATCCGTTCGTGGACGGTTTGAAAAAAAAAGCTTCGAAATCTAGAATGCCACCGCTAAACAGATATCCTTTCACAATAATAGCGGAACTACAGGCTGTGGACCGCGTTTTTATCGGCCGGACGAAAAACAATAAACGGACGACGGAACATCTAATTACCTTGACGATTTTTGTTGGTCGACAGGCATTAAAATGCGGCAATTGTTCGGAATGATTCAATTGTTATGTTTATTTGGCAGTTTTATGGTCTGAAGAGTTTTGGCGGCATTAATGCCTGTTCGATCTTCTCTACGAGATCGTAGTTTGGAAAATTGCATCCAATGATGCTGCAGCAACATTTTCGCTTCCAATACATTTAATTCTAAATGCACATATTTTACAAAAAAAAAACAAATGCGTTAAAGAATTATTTTTGGGTTAACATAATGTAAGGTATTACAGTTTCTGTTGTAACTCATAAACGAGTTTGTGTAGAACTATGATTTATATACCGAAAGACAGCTGAAAGTCCAACGTTTTCTATTGGCTACAACAATTTTCGAAAAATATATTGGAGTTTTTACAAAAAAAAAACAAAAGCGTAAAAGAATTATTTTTGGGATAACATAATGTAAGGTATTACAGTTTCTGTTGTAACTCATAAACGGGTTTGTGTAGAACTATGATTTATATACCGAAAGACAGCTGAAAGTCCAACGTTTCCAATTGGCTACAATAATTTTTGAAAAATATGTCGGATTTTTTACAAAAAAAAAACAAATGCGTTAAAGAATTATCTTTGGGTTAACATAATGTAAGGTATTACACTTTCTGTTATAACTCATAAACGGGTTAGAACGGTGTAGAACTATGATTTATATACTGCAAGAAAGCTAAAAGTCCAACGTCTTCAATTGGCTACAATAATTTTTGAAAAATATATTGGATTTTTTAAAGAAAAAAAATGCGTTAAAGGATTATTTTTGGATTAAAATAATGTAAGGTGTTACAGTTTTTGTTGTAACTCACAAAAGGGGTTTCTATAGAACTATGATTTATATACGGAAAAAAAGCTGAAAGTCCAACACTTTCAATTGGGTACAATAATTTTTGAATCAACTGGAGTGGATCACTCTCTCCTAACACCTAGATGAAAAATGGTTTTATCAAACTAAAACAAAGAGAAATTTCTATATAACACCCGAAGAAGAACGTTCATACAGACATTGACCCTGCAAAAGCAGGGTCAATTTTTTTGAATTCCATTCAATCTATTCAGAATTAAGCATATTGGGATACAAATTGGGAATCTTTAGATAACGTTTTTTTTTGTCATTTCAGTTAGCTGTGGAACCTGCATTATTACAAAAGGGTGTACAACTACAACACATAAGTAAAATGAAGTTAAGACGAAGTTCGGCTTTAATAACTTGTATAAAATAATGTTTAAATGTGTTAAACTGTTATGTTTATAATTTATCTGGTTTCTTCTTGAATGAAAAAAATTTTTGTTCAGTAATTCCTCGTTTTCTTACTTTTTACGAAATGTAGCAACTATTTCCGGACAAAAATCGAAGTGAAATGTAGCAACTATTTTCGGACAGAGAAGTAACCGTAGTTCAATATTGGTCTCGCGAAAATTTGCATAAAAGTTTTCCTGTTCATACTCAATATCCGCAAAAATTGAACGTTGAATTCTTGGTGACCATTTAATAGGCCCTTTTTTATTGATGGGACTTTAAATGCCCGGAAATATCTAGATTTGCTAGAAACGCAAATTGTTCCGGAAACGACGAAAGAAATTGAAGTATTAAAATTAAACGTTTTCGTTTCTAATTATAATAATAAATTTAATTATTTACTTAAAAATCAGTATTTAAATGTAGAATCACCTTAAATCACTGTTCAATTTCCTATATCTGCGTGATTGATCGAATAACCCTACAACGGAGCCGCCACTGGAAAAGAGTATTTGCCGCTTAAAGTGGCCTTGAAGGGGCGCGAGAGAAGGAGACGAAGAAAAAGAAATTGTATGAACATTAAAATCACTTCGACATCGGCAATCTCATTAACAAGGGCCGCGATGAAGTGGCTCTTCCTTTTTCAGCACTTCCAGCCGCCTTCGCCCGCCCTCTCCGACAAGTAGCCGCGCTCCCCCCGCGCCGCCCCTCGCCGTCCCTCGCCGTCGGCGCTTTTTCTTCAACCGCGCCACTCTCCGACGCGGCGGAAAGCTTCGGCTTCGGCCGACCGAAAAACCAAATCCCGCATACGCGGCTGCTGCTGCTGATTCGCCGCCGCGCCGCCGCCCCCGATCCGGGACACCTAATTGATAAGCAATTAGGAGAAGATCGCTTCCGGCGAGATGCGGGGCGAGGCGGGCGCCGCGGCGCCGGCGAGCGTCGACGTAATAAGCGACGAAAGAACAAGGGCTCTTGCTCGGGAGGCGACCGCGTCAAAGGAATTCTCCACTTACAAAGGAGGCGGCAGCGGCGCGGGGAGCGTAGGAAAATTTAAAAGAAGGTAGAGGACGAGTGGAATTCATATTGCACCTCTATGTCAATATTTCATTTTTGCCGTCTACCCACCATTATCTTCGGTAACGCCGCTGTCTGTCGTCTACCTATGCACCAGGCCGGAGACATACCTGAGAAATAATTGAAGATTTTCATTACACATATCTTTTAACCATCTCATTCGAAATCGCTGCTCAAAAGCTCTTGGGTCAAATTCACATGATATGGCTGTAATTTGTGATGTCGTAAAATTCTATGCACCGTTGTCTTACTTATTCCTAAGTTCAAAGAAAACACTAATATGTGGATCCGCTTCTACATGAGCGAAAATATAATTATAACGATTTCTTCCCTCCTCATGCGACGTTGTCTAGTGGGCACCGGAATAGATGATTCTTACCGAGTTACCACAGGCGTAACTCGGTAACAGACGCGTCAATCCGGCGGAATCTGCGCTTGACGGCGGTTATTACCGTATTCCCATACGCGCGTCGTGCTGGTCGCTCGCCTGTGTCAAACTTACGAGCTCTTTAGCAATAACTGTGAGAAGTCCTTTACAGTTCATTATCATTTGTTACGGTCCAATTTTGATTTTGTTTTATTTTTAATTTTTATGTTGGTACAGTTTAGTCTTCTTAGATTGCACGCGGGTTGGTTGGGTTGCGTTCTAGTGACTTACAGGTTCCTGATTGTTTCCTGGTGGGTCCTAAGAATAACCTTTCCTAAATGCCTTAACCTTTCCTACCTTTCCTAAACGCCTTAACCTTTCCTACCTTTCCTAAATGCAATCCCTAGATCCTTCTCTACCTTTTAAGTTGGTCTCGTGGAGTATAGGTTTTCGTCAATAGATGTCAGGTGTTGGTATAGTTTTTTCATGGGGTTCAACTAGTTATTTTTGGAGGTCTGACGTGGTTTTCAGTCTCTTTTTTGGGAGAGTGATAGCGTAGCGTATACTTCGCGTGAATATTTATTAAAAGTGCAACGTTGGTCCAGAGGAAGTTCTCTCAATTTTTAGGGAAATCTTCCTGGATTTTCGGGCAGGAGATTTGGATTTCGTCGTGTGGACGGATTGTCAGAGTGCTCCGTAGAAGTTTCGTGCTTTTGGAGGGTCCAAGAGACACGCGGTTCGCCCGGATTGTTTTTTGTGCTGGGCTGATCCCACTCACGCTAGTCGTTTTCCTTCTTAAGGTAAAAAGGAAGTTTTTGCTAGACGTTCGCTAGTTTATTTTAAGTTTAGTTTCAGGCTAATTGTGTCAGGATAATTCTTACAGGTTAATTGTATCAGGCTATTTGTATCAGGCCAATTGTACTTGTACGTTTTTTTTGTATTTGTACGTATTCGTATACACGTGCGTGACCGTCTTGGTTTGGAGGTCATTGTTGGAGAGGGGTTTACGTCATTGGTCACTACCCTCACTTGTTCGACTGTTGGAGCGGGGACACGAGGCGAATTTCTGGCCGCAGCGCACGTCACGGTAGCAGCGAGTGCCAACGTTACGAGACAGCGCGCAGAAGCCAAAACAGTAGCCAACGGCAGTCACCCGGACATCGGAAAACAGATGAGTGGTTGAATCTATCGTAATCGGGGGGAATTCCGTTTATTTGTGAACTTCACCATTTCGAGGACTTACTGCGCAGAAGGAATTGGTACCGGGTATTGTTTGTTTATTAATTATTTATTTTGTAATTCACGTGTGTTGGCGGCGTCAACGGTAACACATTGTGGCAAGAATACTATACCCTGCCATTTGTGTTCTAACTAATTTAAATTAGTTAAGTCGCAGATTAACACCTTTACATTCCTCACAAAGTTCTATTATTATTATTTTATCTCTCCACTGTACAACGGAAGACATACATTTGATTTTGCTACCACTTTATTTTTTTTCTGGAGCTTTCCCCCCCAAATAATTTTTCCTCTTCAGCTAACGCACAAAAATAACCTAATCAAAGTAATGTTATCTATTAATTATTTTTTGTGTCGCAAAATCGTGCTTTAGTATGGCCCCGGCCTCACCAGAAGGGCTGGTTGCGCGGACGAGAAGGGGTGGCCGCCCTCGAGATTTGTTTTTGTCATTTGGTCTCTCCCCGTGGGGCGGTAGGTAATTTCTCCCGGTTTTATTAAACGCCGCTGCCACCTTTATTGTCGTGCGCCGCCGTTTTCAAAAGGGGCACTCGGCGGCGGTACGGAGCCGGCTCCGCAAGAAACGGCCAGCGATCGCCGCCGCCGTCGCCGGAGATCGCGACGTCGCAGCCGTCCCCCGTAAGGAGCCATTATTTGTCCCGGAATCGATCCACATCGAGTGTTGTGAGAGGAGAATTACTGCGGACGGGGAGAAATTTCACGTTCGCCTTCGGGATAGCTTCGTCTACTGCACTTGCTTTTTTGACAGGGCATAATGGCAATTAGGTGGTTTAAGTATCAAAAGTAATGGGTTAAAGTCTGGTGTTACTTGCAGGCCAATCACCAAAGTTAGGGAGCTTAGGGAATTTGGGTAAGGAGGTTATTGTTTTTCTGTCTAAATGAAAACCATACATTGAAATTACCAAATGCGCTGTTTTCGCGTCTCACTGAAAAGATCTTTATTGCTCAAAAGAAAGTCTTGCTAATCATGGAGTAGTTCAGCAGAAGATTCACGTAACAATAAAATACACAATCGTACTTACAAAGTGTGTAAGTGCTCCATCTAACTGCAACGCCACGGGTGGTCTGGGCGAGAAGTAACTTTACTTAGTTATGTAAAGTTGTCCTGCCGTGTCCTACAGTTTACCTGTGGTTTACTTCCAAACAGCAATGTTTTATGTGATCCACCTGAGAAAACACTGACGAACAACGAAGTTGAAAGTAGATATGGTCTGCTCCGAAATTAAGCGAAATAATAAATCAGCGTCTTGCAAACTTACGGTTGCTCAGATTTAAAAGCGACAAACAAAAGTATAATGAAAAGGAAACTCACTCGGTAACGGACGCGTCAATCCCGCGGAATCCGCGCTTGACGATAGTTACTGCCGTGTTCTCATACTCGCGTCGTGCTGGTCACTCGGTTGCGTCAAACTTAAGAGCTATTTATCAATAACGTGAGAACCGCTACAGACATGCGGTTTTCGATAGCAATTTAATCCTTTACAACAGTTCATTATCATTGTGGCAAGAAAACTAACTATAACCTGCCATTTATGCTCTACAGGATCTTTTGTCGTACTTTTTCTAAGGCTGTTGTACTTTGTGTATAAGAACTCTCTGTTCATTACATACGTTCCTTTTGTGAATAATAACAATTTTAACCATCTACCACTGGTGGGTTCCACAGTTTCACTGTTGTTTTGATTGCCATAGTTGCTCTACTTGTCAGTCGTAACTTTCTGCAGTGAATTGCAAAGCAGTTTTCTAACTTGAATAATTTATTGTTTTGAAGTAGTTCACCATTTAACCTCGCTAGCAGAGTATTACTCTACCTTTGAAATCTTTGGGGATTCCAGAAAGGACACATGATTTGTGATGATTATTAAGGAAACGTAAAATTGAGGTGTGATTGATCTATTACCTCACTTCGATTTTAAATTTATCATTATGTGAAAATCTTAAAAATTATTTCCAAACCAAGTAAACAAAAATTGGACAAAGTGTTTAGCTTACAAAGACGTGATTCACGTAAGCAAGCGACAAATTCGTCTACAAAGAGTCACGCCATCATGCGATTGTGGATTTAGACGTCGTTTTTTTTCCAAGGCTCTGCCGGCTTACCTTTGTAACAACGGACACCTTTTAAGGGCTTCGTTGTGGCGACGATCGTGTTCAGAAGAGTTCCTTATCTGATCTAATTACGCGATTAGGTAACATTACAGCTTGCCACGGGCCGTCCGGTCGTTTGACACAATCACCCGACGCCGGTGGAATTTCTTTGAAAAGAAACGGATAAGTAGATCGCGATGAATAGCGCCCAGTAGTGACACTTGTTGAAGAAAACAAGAGAGTATTTTCGCCCGCTATCCAAAATTTGCAATCTACACTGAATTCTTCTGCTGAAGCAAGTTAATGCATATATTCGCATTTTCGCAATATAGTGATTTCTATCGACACATCATTGCGCGGACTTACTGTCGTGGCATAAAAGTTCGGAAACTGTATTTCCTGTGCATACACCGCATACGCGCGCGGTGCCGGTCTTCGTCTGCTGAGGTAATCACGCGTAGTCTGCCCGATGCAGATCTAATTACTCCTCGCTGGACAAACGGAAGGTGCAAGGCATTATTTATATGGTGACGTCAATTTGCGCGCGATATATGTTTCCGCAGAACTTCTGCGGCTTTTACAATTTCCCTTCTACTGTCGTTAACATTTAGCGTTCGCCATCGGATTAAGCGAAATATTACCTGTCGTTAGGTGCCCCGTTGTATAATTGAATAGCGCCGTAATTAAATAAGCAGCGCAGCTTATCCAATGAGCTATGAATAAATCAACAATGCTCGTCAAATCAATTCTCCGATGGATGTGTGCCTGGAGAGATTATGATAATTATAACAACAACGTGCATGATCGTTATTAAAACTACTAACAGGAATGATGTTAACACATTTTATTATAATTAACATTTAATCTATGGGCTGTAATTTTTAAAGAAATTCAATGATCTCCCCGAGCAGGATTCAAACCCGCGTCCCTTCAATTACCAGTTGGCTGCTCTACCATCTGAGCTACCGGGGACTTCTAGAAGTACTGTTTCGGGGAATCTTTTGTACGATAAACAATTAATCAATCACATAAGTAAACAATAATAACTAATCGAAACAAATTATTCGCGAATGAAGGTACATGGAAAAGGACCTCTGGTAACCTACCGGCCATTTACGCAATTACGATACACGTGCGCCCGGTGAACAATAGAAAATAAACAAAATCGAAACGCCGATGCACTTCCGCCGGCATGTAAACAATGTCTTATTGCAGGCGTCCATCGGCGGGAACGGGCCGAACACGTGCGCCGCACAATCGACGCGGCAAAAAAATACAATTATTGATACATTTTTAAGCGCGCCGGTTTTATCGCAAGCACCTGCGGTGCTGTTGGGGTTTTATCGTCTTCGCTCGATTACAACAACAATTCGGTTAGTACCTGGACGATTTCGCGTAACAACGCCGTCCGGCCTCGGACGTTATCGCGGCAGATAGCGCGATAGATCGCGGCGTGCCGCTTATAAACAAATACGTGCAAAGTTCAATTCGAACTGCGTAAATCTAACGTTAACGATGTGTAATACTGTTGTGGAGTTATTGGAGCGCAATCACGGCTATTTATCGGCGTTCTACTACGCCATTTGTTAATTTGTTTAGGGAATCGTTTGCCGGCCGATGCATTAAACGTCAAATCAAAGGGTAATTGAATCTCGCTTCTCCGGAATTTGTTTGTTGTTGCACCGCAGGTAGTTTTCTAAACCTTCTTTTGCGTAAAGTATCGACTTGTGGTTTAAGTTTAATGCTCAACTTGTTATGAAAGCAATATCTACAGCCTGAGTCCACAAAAAAAAACAATTACATAATTAATGTTTGGTACGCTCCAGTACCCGCAGACATGGAGGTGCATTAACAGATATTGCTTTTTATGCTCTTCATACCCTCATACGATATTGATTGGAATAACCATTATTCATACTAACGAGAAGAGAATATTGCTTACAACGTGGGAACCAGGGGGGGATTCATTTGTCTTACAATTAGATATGGTGGTGTGGATAGCTTTTTTAACCCTTTTGTCGGATCAATTCAGACACACGTGTTAAAAGTCGTGTACAAGAAAATTAACGCGTATAAGAAAAATAATGTAGGTTCTATGCATACTATTATTCATCATTTATCCAAATATCTCGAAAACGAGTTTTAAAAGTTCTATTCAATGATCATATCCGTTCGTCCTTGAGTGGAGGGGTGAAAGGAGGAACACCCCCTTTATTATTACACAGTGTTAAAGATGAGAGCGAGTCGTTTCCAAAACACTTCTTGATGACCTGTTTTTGTTGAGAATTGTCTGAGTTCTGAGCTTTAGAATTTACGATGCCGCCAGCATTAGGATTATCCAGGATGTACCGCGTGGGTATCGACCGCGCGTTGCATGGTCGGACTTTACACCCCTATGTGTGTGTGCATGGGTGTGTGTCACAGCAGAGATCAGGCCTGTGTGTAGACGGGTTTTTACTGAATGAAGTGTTCAAATTGTCTTCCGTCTGCTTTATTAGATTTTAAATTAATTTAATTTTATTAGATGCTAGATACTAGATGCAGAACGTACTCGTCATACCTACATGTAACAAATTATTTGTTCGTATCAAGTCAGTTCGTATCAATGTCAAGTCAAAGTAATTTCTTTTGCAAAGTAAGAAATTACCTTCGGTAGTCGCCAAAATGGCATTGACTGAAAGGGAAAGCATTACAATATTGATGATGCGAGGATATAGTGACCGCGTGTTGTCCGTCGAACAAGTAACGACTTTGTTTAACACTTTCTCTGATGTGATGTGCGAGTATTGTTTAACACTAAAGGAACCTTACTAAAAATCGATCCATTTACGTATTGTTTTTAAAATTTTAATGGGTGAATATTTGTAATCCAATAAAATTAGGTTAACTTAATCTAGGCTTTACTGTCCTGCACCTCTGGTGTATGACTATGTAATGTTATGCAACTAAAGTTGCATAGTCTAGAAGAAATTTGATACGATCGTCTACCCGTGAGCATCTCATTGAGTTCCAGAATTCACCAGGAATTCATTGAGCCGTCCACCGGTTCACAAAAGAAGAGTTTTAAAAGAATGCACTATCAGTTCATGTTTTACAAGCATAGAAAATCCTCTTTCATGTAGTACGGAAATTTCTTTATTGTGTTAACTTGATAGTAGTATTCCAGTTTTGTCAGAAACAAGAATTCTTGTTGACACTTCA
>JAWQRJ010002203.1:0-14016 GCA_033557515.1 Diorygopyx duplodentatus | reverse complement strand
ATATAAATGCTTAAACTAGTAGCTGGTAAACTAATTAATGACTAATTAATTAATGCAAGTTCCCCTTTCTCTCGACTAGCTGTAAATAGGTAACATGTTCCATTTTTTTAGCATTATTAAACATTTTGTCTCTTAGTTGTAGGAACTCTGACATTAACTGTACTGATTTGTGAAGTGTCAAATTTTCGAAGCCACCTATCTGCATTGTTTTCCAAGGCAAACTGGATCAGTGGTAAAATAGTTTAATTTCCCAAAATCTTTTTATTTCTCATCAATGGCTGACAATAAAGTGAAAAGTATATATATTTGGAAAGCTCTTTAAATAAGGGTTCGGAGTAAAGAAAGAAAAATATAACCTTCCATTTAAAATAAGAAAGTTAAATATAATATCTTTTTAACTGTTAACACAACAAAAAAATAAATATATCCATCACATTCTATGTCACAAAGTACCTTAAGAATGTTTTGTCAGATGCCCAAAATTATGAATAACAATGCAGCTAGAGCACATTCAAGAAATTGGCAAAATTTGAATTTTCATGGATATCTTGATAACGGTTAGAAATATTGACAAGCGGTTTTCGCCAATGGCTTCAGGCGGGGGCAGGGCTGAGGTATCTAGCACCAAAACATGACTTACCACTTAAAACCATCGAAAATGGGACACCCTGTACACTTCTTCTAATTTATTATATTTGCCCAAAAATTTTGCTTACTAAACAATTAAACAATTACAATGGCGTTGCTCTTTTATTCTGAAGCAGGATGGTTGTCACGTAGAAAATTTCTACTACGCGTTTTCGAATTAAGAAATGGAAAAAATCGTCGAGGAGCAAAAATGTTTCGAGATCACTTATTTGTAATTCAATTGAGCTACTTGATGGAATTGTTCGAAAAATTAAATACCTTAAATCTTCACTTTCAAAAAATAAGTACACTTACTTACATTAAATATGAGTGGCAAAGTAAATGCTTTCAGTGGAAAATGGGAATTATGGAAGAAGAACATAAAGCAAAAATATTTAGAACTGTTTAAGTCTGAATGAATTTTTGAAATCATACAACCTCAAAGATCATCGCACACACCCAAATACATATACATACAAAAATAGCGCGTTTAATAGTATAAGATGTAATGTTAAATTGGGAATCTCTTCTAGTGAGTATAATTGTAATTATATAAGGTTTTGTTAATTATTTTTTGTTTGTTTTTAGTTCAAACCTTTCCGATTAAGATTTTTTTTCCATCCCTTTGCTGCTTTGCCCACAAAAAAACCATTTGATTCCATAGAAATACCGGTAATTCTGGTATATAGCTCACATCTAACTAAATAAGTAATATCTAGGCGTAATGCAACATCTTTTTATTATGGGAATGTGTGTTATGTTGAATAACTTTTCACTTTTTTCCATCTCATTGCGAATTAATAATTAAATTAGCTATATTTAACAAATATGTTCCAACTGAAGTAAATAATGCAAATTTGCAATTTTCGTTCTAGTATTACAAATAACTACTTTGACTACATAAAATGTAAACATTGTGACTATACAACTTTTGCTCAGTTTGGATTTCGCATTTCGTTATTCCAGATTACTAACATAAATGTAAACGAAACAATCTGCTATATGTTATAAAACTGTGGGAGGAAACGTAAATAAGCATATTTCGGACGGAAAAATGTATATTCCTAGTTCGGGAAGGGTATACTTTAAGCTGATACCGACGAAACGTAGCGTCGCCTCTGGCCATATTTTAGTTTTACGGTAACTGGTATAGGGCAAAGCGGGAGATATGAAATGCGGACCGCGTCTGACAGCAATTCGAATTTACGTCAGACGGAACGCCATTAGATTTATTGTGAGACTTTCCCGCCAGTTTCTATTTATTATGAATACCTTGTTTCAGTTACGTTTGTTTAAAGTAAGGTAAATATGATATAAAACTTAACGGGTGTAACTGTAATCTTTTAGTCCAATTATTCTGCAAATTAATAAGACAGCGTTAGGAGATTGAAGCCGCGTTGAAAATTCATATTTTCAACGTATTTTTTATTATTTTCCCAAGAACGTGGTTTTGATATTGAAATTTGAGTGGGTTATTGCGTTTGGGCCAATTACACAATTATTCCGCCCCACCGTATATTAGACAGTGAAAAATTTTACCACGTATATTTGGTGGATGGCTTTTCCTAGGTAGGAAAGGAATGTGTTAATTAAATGGAGAAATGTGTTTATTCACAATTGCTATAAATGGGAAAGGGAATCTCATTAAGATAGAGTTTTCGTCGAGTTTTTAATTTGCTCCGAGCCTTGCCCGTATCGTGTATTTTCGTGTTTGGGGCTACTCCACTAATTGCAAGGTACACAAAGTTTAATTCAAACTGAAGTGTTCTTGGAAACATGTAGGACGTAATAAGAAGAATTAAAAAAATCCTAATCTTACTCGAATAAAACTCGATGCTTTGTAAAATCACATTTTCTTTTCCTGACTCACAATCAGTCTCCATTATCCACCACCTATATCTAACAACCAGTTACAAATTACACAGAAATTTATAATGTCTATTCTGGAATTGATCGGGTTTTCTTCATTATGTAAAAGTGAGCAGCATTTGTTTATAGTTGCTTTCCCCTCTGCCTACAATTTTTACAGTGTTGAAATAAATTTTATGAGCTTTTTCCATCCTAAGTTATGTTGGTTAGAAAATATTGTATCCCATTCTGATTTTAAGAATGTTTTTATTGCTGTGAACATACTGTTATAATAATTTGTAATGGCGTTGATAATCCTTGATCTTAATGAATCCTTTCTGTTGTTGTCTGAGAAGAACTTAATCAATAATGAAACGTCAACACCAAGTGTTCCTTCATGGAACGCGGCGACTACCCAGAAACTGCAGAGTGACTTTAACATTAAAATGTTTTGAAACGTTTAACGTGCAGCTGTGTTGCTAATTAAAATCATCTACAATCATCGCATGATAAAATATAATTTATTCATGGAAATTTGTATCTTTCCATCGCAAAGAGTATTCGTACATAAAGTTTCCAATTAGTTCCCGCGGGCATTCAAAATATAAAGGAGGTTCGCTAAATCGTCTACTTTTTTGTGCACAAAACGTTTAAGTGTTGAGATATGCAAATCCTCCCGAAATCCTCCCACCCATTGCGCTCTGTACATACACAAAACCTCTCCCAATTAAATCCGTCCGAGCGAGACCGCCTCTACGGGAAATGCAGGGGAGAGCGGAAGTAGAGCGAAAAACGGCTGTCATAAATTAACGGTATCCGTTATTAAGTTTATCACAATTACGTCCTGGTCCTCCGGTTGGGATTTACGACCCCTAGGGCGCCCTACCGCCCCCCATGAACGTTCTTCAATTGTTTGCGGAGCAGGATGCGAGCCGGAGAAACGGTGGCTGGGAGTGCGTCGATATGATTTAACATTTAGACCGCCGCCGGCGTTGTCAAAGCCGCCTACCGCAATTGGACCGCATTCAGCTAAAAGCATTTCAAGGTGTCGATACGATTACAATTTCAAATTGCGAATTGCCGATAAAGTTCGGTGGTGTTCTTACGATTGGTCGGTCATAATGGGGATGAACCTAACCCTACACCTTAACTATAATGGATTAAAAGTGTGTGGGATCTGGAATGGTAGTTGAATCTCTTTATTAGAAAGGGAGACAAATAGCTGTTGTTAAAAAATTAGAACGTCGGTGATTTTTTTGCAAACGCCATTACATGGGTGGAATGATTTTTTGGTTCAAAATTGAAATTATTTTTTTTTATTGAAAATTGGAATAAATTTGTATCATTTAACCTATATTACTTTATAATATAACCTTTTGATGAAGAAAGATATGGCCTGATAAGTAGCAACATTTTCTTATTATATTTTCATATGCTTAATCTATAACTGATTGTGGTAATATATTGGATTTACCTAAGGTCGAACAAGAACACAGATAATGTCAGCGGACAGTGCCCTTTACAACGTACATTCTGTAGAACAGCCAATCGATCTTCCTAAGATTACGCCCTTTTCACATTTGCGGCAAGATAGGTTTCGGCTGTACGCCCTACTTTCCATTTGGCGCAATAAGGTTCACCGAATTTCCTTTGTCGTAATGGAGACCCCATTATTTGGGTAAATTTAGCACAGACATTATTATGTCTATTTTTGGACGAGACCATTTTTGTCATCGCCATGAAATATTTATAGCTTGAAAGGTTTATGATTGAAACGATATCATAGCTGTTCTTGGAATGGTGCGAAATGGCATTGCGGTGCAATGACTGGTTCATATCAAATTAATTAATATCCATAACTGCGGGCGGGTTCCAGTAATAAAGTGCAATTTATGGGAACGGCGCGTGCTAGGGAACAATGAAACTATAACAATGGCCTCGTCCGTGAGCCGCGAAATTGACGATACCACCACCAGCTCGGACGCTGCAGCCGATTCCTAAACCTGGAAGCAAATATAATCCCGCCCAAAGTCGAATTATTGGAAAACCCATTGATGCTCGCAAATTTCGTAAACAATACAAGTTCGGAAAGCTCCGGATAAAAGGTTTAAGGTTCGCAAAAACTTGAGCTTATACCAAAAACAAATGTAAGCCAGCAAAAAATTATACTTTGCCGAGCAGCTTTGAGGAAAAGTAGACTAGTCATGTGTTTTTTGAAAATCTTGCAAATGCTCCAAAGATTTCTATCTAGATTAATTTTTACCCTTTTACTTTTTTATAATATTATTATTATAATGGTATAGGTTTAAATGTTACAGATAAGTACAGCAGTAAGATAGTATATGAATGCCCATAGTGACTCTATCAAAAACATTATTTTTTAATTTTATGTAACATTTGAACGATAAAATTATAGGTACTAAATTTTAACACGCTACACAAATTTTCTTATACAGTGACGCATAAAATCAGATCTTTTCGTCACCGTTTTTAATAATACTATAAACATGATATATTCGGACCAGAAGTAGGAGTGCTAATTGAATGAGTTGATTGCACGAGACTTGGCAGTTTGGATTTTAGTGGGACAAAAGTTCCAACGCGTAAACTGAACTGTTGATGAAATTGGACGAAAGTGGAAAGCGCACCTAACATAATAGGATTGCCAGAAACCCCCGATCTCTCCGTAATGAGTGGGGCGTTCCTCCACAATGAATTTTAGTAGCTGATTTGGGTATGGCGAATTTCAGGAGATTAATTAGCAGACCCAGTAACTATTGCCCCGTTGGTGTTTAATCATTGTCATCGATTTGGTAAACTCTGGGATTCCTGGTAATTAATAGTACGTTTGGAATATCTACCTACGGAGTTAGACATTGTGTTTGTAAATTGCGTCCCTTGTGCATTAATAGAAAGGTTATGGGGCAGCTACACTCATTTGTATCCATACTGGAATGAAGAACGCAACAAAGGCTAAACGATACATTGCAGTTTGCCCCGCAGTTGTTGTGTTCGCTAAATTTATAGCCGGTTCGTCCATTGAAAATGGAACTCATGCGGGAATGCCCTTTTTTGCACAAGCTACGTACCAAACGGATCGTAAATTGGAATTCAAATTGGAATATACCTGGTCAGTTGTGGTAACTGCAGAACTTACCGACTTGAATTTGAACATGCGTTATCGATTAATGTTTCTTGCTTACGGACGTTTACAGTATTGGGGATTGTTGGTTATCAAAAGAATTTGTCACATAACAACCTTATTTTTGCTGAGATCGACATGATTTCATTCGTATTACTGTTTTATTATTTCAAATGAAACAACGACTAATTTCTACTATCGCTTGGAATAACTCAAAGTCTGCCAGCCTGGCAGTTGTTTTAATTCTTCAGTTTAATAATTATTTTTTTAGAAACACTATTCTGTTCATAAGAAGATTTATTCTTTCTGTTGTGAAGATTCTATTTATAATGTATTCTTGAATTTTAATATAATGTAATTATAATGTATTCTTTAAACATTTTCAATTGTAGGAGTTTGTTTTCTAGACATCCAAACGAGGTATTAGTAGAAAATTTAAAATAACAATTTTCAATGTACTAACAAATTGCAAGCAACCTATGGTAATATGGCTGCCCTAAAAATTACAAACTTTTTTGGTATTTGCGGCAGACCGATAGGAACATTACCCATGTTTAAGTATATTAATTTATGCTTTCAAATATTGTAGGTCCAAGGCCTACAATACGTGGAAGAAGAAGAAGAAATATCTATTCCGAAAATACGATTGAGTAGATTTAGAAAATTCCCTATTTTTAAGACGACCCTAATCTAGGGTAGATTAGAAGAATTTCCTGAGCTTATTACATTTTGTAGGAGGCTCAAATTTTTACAGTAACATCTAAGGTTTCGCTGATATAGTATCAGGTTATACTGTATCAGGAAGAGTAAGGAAAAGTAAAAAAAATTTGATTTTTTTTAAATATTACTATGTTTTTCAACTTCATTTTGGCTTTGCACGATGTAGAAAATGAATCTAGAAATATCACTAGAAAACCGTTAGTAAAAAATGCCTGACATTTCCGTAATTTTGAGGTTCAAACTACTACTATTTAAAGGGACTTGTTTTTCATATCAGAATTTCAGAAAATCAGCAGCGCCGCACGATTAATAGAAAAGAAGGATGCATTCTGAACAGTGGCACCAGATGTTAGGCACCAGATGTTTAAATGCAACAAAATTAAGAAAGCTTAAGCCTGCTTCGTGACCCTCTTATTGCAACGTTTTTGCAATTTCACTTTGACTCAGTCTGAATAGATTTTGGAAAATGGAATTTCTGGAATTTAGAAATCTAAACAACTTTCAATTCAACATAAAAATAATGAAAACATAAAATGGGCAATAGAATAACAGCACTCAAACTACCTGTTTTCTTTACATATTCATTCCTTAAAATTAGGGTAATGTACATAAATTTGGTACATGCTATGTTCGTTCGCCTCCACAACCTGCTATATTTTTACTGGAAAAATGTAGAGGTTGTCTTATAGTTTCAAGCTCCAACTTATGATTGCATGTCTCTTCTATAGTTACTGTACCACCCATAGTCAGAAATTTTCTTACCTATCTGTGTACAGCAAATATTGGCTTTTAAGCCGTCGCTCCGAGTCGCACATTAAATTAAAATTTTATGTAATTGAATTGCAACAGTTATCTGATATTAACAAATGTCTAAACTGTCTTGATTTGTGTCTTGGCGGTTTATTTTAATAATTTCTCACGTCTCATTGCTTCATGCCAAGAATTTAAAATCAATAATTTTCATTGTAGTTCTGTTTAATTTTTCTTGGAAACATAAAAAAGTATATAAGTAAAATTTATTTATATTTATGTGCGGTTCAATGGAACAATATGGGGGTGTTTATTTAAGTTGTTCAGACCTTCTTTTGTCAAATGTGAATATTTTTCATATTATTTATCGTATGAAAATCTTTCGAGAGTTTTTGATATCAAAACAATCTGAAGGATAGATAATAAAACTATTTTTTACCTTGTACCAGTTTTGAGATTGACCGAAAAATACAACGAGGGTGACCCAAAGAGTTGGTTGTATTTTTTTTTAAATAGAAACCATAGTTGATTTTGACATTATTAAATTACTTGATTTTTTCCTTTCGAACGATATAAGGCTCGAGGTATTTATCTTTCATACTTTAGGAGATACGAAGAAAAATCGTCTTCCACACAGATCACACTATCTATGATTAAAAACTATATTTTGTTTCCAAAACAAAAAGACTGCATATCTGGTATTTATTATCTTTTGTGCTTTGGTAGATATAAAGACAAAAGATTTTCTGAAAAAACAGTTCTGTCCAAATTTAGTACGTCAATAAATTGCAAAAAAGGGAAACATGGGAGCAATAAACATGGTAACAGTAAACATGATAACAATGAATATAGTAAGAATAAACATGGTAACAATAAACATGATAAAAATAAACACGATAACAATAAACCAAAATTTTCCTACAAAAGATGTTCAATATGGCGGCCGTTTACTTCTAAACATTTGGTAACACGCTTTTCGACACTTTTTCTACAATTCATTAATTGACGATTAACGGAGTTAAAAGCCTGTATGACACTTTGTTGCATATCATTAATGCTATTATAACTCATTTCGTATATCAAATTTTTTATATGGCCCCACAGGAAAAAGTCTAGATTTCCATATCTTCTTGCTAAATATTCAGCAGCAATTCTTGAATTACGTGCCGGGGCGTCGTCCTGCTGAAAGAAAATAGTTCTCTCCTCTTGAATCGGTAGATCGTCCAACGCATCTTCAATTTCCTGTTGCAGCAGTTCGAGATATCTGTTTGAGTTAAGTGTTTCGTTAAAACTAAACGCATCAATTAAACGATTTCCCAAAATGCCGCACCACACGTTAAATCCAAATAGTTCCTGAAAACGTGACTGTCGAACTATTTTCGGATTTTCATTATTCCAATAGTGGTAATTATTCCGATTGTAAATGCCGTTGTTTGTAAATCGACTCCCATCACTCCAAATAATTTTATTAGGAAATTATCTGCAAATCATTTGCAATTAGATCGAGATACAAAGTTCTGAGAGGCTGCTTTCTGTCGGGGTATAAATTTAAATATTCCTTTACTGCCGCAGTGGAATTTCGATTACACCTTACGTAGGTAACAAACATATCCGCTTTTTCATAGCTTGAAAACGCCATTATTACTGTAGAATATGAATAATTGACGGCAACTACAAATTATGGCACGAAAGTGGTTTAATAACATTATTGACAGATGTGTAGTCTTTTGTTTCAATCGTGGATAGTGTGATGTGGGTTAAAATATGTGTGGAATATGATTTGCCTTCACATCTACTAAACTATGAAAGATGAATACCTCGAATCTTATATCGTTGGAAAGGGCAAACATCAAGTAATTTAATAATGTCAAAATCAACTATGGTTTCCATTATATTATATGGAAAATAGTCACATTTAAATAAAATGACAATTTTGAGTTTTTTCAGGATATCTAGTAGGCGATGCATTTTTTGGAAAAACAAAAGAAGGTCTAAACAGCTTAGATTAAAACTCCCATATTGTTCCCAAGATACCATTGTGAGCATCGAATTTGGTACAAGAAAATTTAACAAATTTTTATTTGTTAGTTTCTGTACTATTTTATTACTCTCTTCTTCCCAAATTTGGTGTCTAAAATTTAATAGTCCTCTAATTGTAACATATTGGTCAATTAGCATGTATGCTAAATGCGTAAATTGTAAATAGTAGGTACTCATTTAGTTAGTTGCAGCGTCAAAGTTAATAATAGTAAAGCTAAAATTTTATTGTGCCAATTTTATTTTGATAACTGCAACAGCTATTTTGTAATACCTTTGTTTATTTGAAAACTTGGAAACTTATAACCATAAAATTTAAACTTGGTGTAGTGTTCGATAATCAAGTTTCTTTTTAGAAACTTGAGTAACTTGAGGACTTGAGAATATTGTGGGTTTAGTTTGTAAATAATCTAGCATCGGATTTTATGCATTAAAAATATTTTTGTTACTTTATAATAGAGCTCAAAGAAAGGGGGAGCTTTAATATACTAAATTGGGGAACATTATATATCAGTATTTTTTCTCAAAAAAAGGCAGCAAAGTATCGTTTGCTATTGTGTTACGAATTCCCTACACGAAAACACCTAGCAATTTCATCGTTCATATTTACTCATAAATAGTTCCTTTTTAGATTACTCTTTCTACAAGGAGCAGGGTCGTACTGCAGTCGGTGAATCTGAAGACTAGCGGAATCTTTCGATGCGAAGTTTCTGCCGAAGCTCCGTCATTTTCATCGGCGCAAAGTGAAGCACTGATGGAAGTAGTATGTAAGTTAGCTCAAAACGAAAAGGAAACGTGATAATTTAAATTGGAAATAAAGGTCGCGCCTTAAAATTCATATTCATATTTGTATTAATATACAGCAATGATCTATATCCACTTGAGTTTCTACCTCTTTCAGAACTGGGATCATGCGTCATCCGCAATTCATTCCTGAACTCTAGATCAACTAACCATCTAACTGATTGCTTCCGCAAAAGTCGAATCCAAGTTTTCCCAGTTGCGCTCTCAGTTGCTTCCTTCTTTCGTACGTTTCCGCGGCGTCACGTGCTAATTGGCGAGGAAAATGTCGGTCGGATCTCTTCCAGATTCCCGGCAGTGATTACCGGATACGTGTTTCGTAAAATCCGGGCCCACCTCGAACTAACGATGCGCCCTTATTCGCTTCCCCTAACGAAACCAATTTGTCCGCTGGATAACGTATACAATTAGGTTTTTCCAAAGGAGCGTATCGCGCTAATTTACAGCTCGCCGCTTTGCCGACCAGAGGCGAAGCGGGAATGCGAAATGGCGAAGATTGCGAATGTTTTTCTAATCGGGAATTCGGCGTCGACCTCGCGTTGCTTTATGCGTGTGAGGGGAAATTATGAATAAAGTTAACATTTTTAAATTACCTAGAAATATTATACGAATAATAATAATTGCGAATAATTTACGTTCTCTTTCTCTCTATTCATAGCTTAACTTAGCCAATCCAATTTCTAGCACTTCCCGAAGAAGATCCCGTTATAAGCGGCATGCAGCTGAACTATCTGTTAGGTGCAGAAATTGACTTAAACTGCACGTCGGGCAAAAGTCATCCGGCTTCCGAAATTCACTGGTACGTCAACGATATGGAAGTAAGTGCTGTTTATTTCATTTACTATTTTATATGCCTGTGTAGTCCATTTACTTATTAGTACATGCGAAATGAGGGATTATCTTACTTTAGTTACTTTAATACTGCACATCCTTTTTATTTAAGCATGTACAATTTCTCATAAACTTCAATTTTCTTGTGCATTGACGTATACAACATGTAAATATCTTCTCCTACGCGCTAAGTACTGTACAAAAGCCATTCTTTTGTCTAATTACAGGTAATAAGTTCGGACAAATTGATCCAGTATCCCATGGTCCATACGCACGGCGGACTGGTTTCGACGATCGTGGGATTGCGATTCGTCCTGCAGGGATCGCACTTCGTCGCAGGATCGATGAGGGTAAAATGCGTCGCGTCCGTCAGTCCCGTTTTGTGGAAGGGCGACAAGGAAAGCGTCGTGCACAGTCTGCCTTTGAAGGGGATTAGGGAAGCTCTCGTGTTAGGTATAACTAATTGAACGGATGATAAGATTGCCTTTTTTTGTTTGGAGTTAGTGTTATTGTATCTTCCAGTATTCTGCAGTGTTTTGTGTTCCGTACAGATACTATGGGAAGCTGTAGGAGCTTTTGGAAGTGATGGGTAGAAGTTGTAGGGTAGCAGGATTGCGACGTTTACAAAAGCTCTGTGAGTGACGTGACAAAATCCTCGTTTAAGAGTTTACTGCGCCTTGATTGTTTTACTAGAGCATTTAGTCTCTCTATACGATGCTGGGAAAGTATACAAAGGAAAATTTGTTCGAAGATACTCTTTAGAGCGGGTCATTATTATTTTGTAGTATCAGTAAACTTAAAGTTGTAAATTCCAAAAACTACACTTTTAGATGTAACTTCTAGATGTAATCTTCTATAAAAATAACAACTGAGCAGCAACTGAGTGGGCTGAAAGACTTGCGTAAAAACATAAACGACTGTTCGAAATCAGCAGTTAAAGGAAGCAGAAAATAACTTCAGAATAGGAAACTTAAAATAAAAATTTAAAAATTTGAGCGAAATTGATTTCCTTTTCAGCATTAAACGGTATTGTAGAATGATAATTCATTGAATGTAAGATTTAACAGCAAGGAGAACAAAAAAACAAGACTTTCATTTTTAAATATTTAAACAAAACTCTTTCTAAACCGAAAATAAAACGTTTCCATAACTGTCCATAATTCAGCCAACAGACAACAAGAAGAGTATTAATTACATTTAAAAACTGCATGAGAAAAAATAGTTACCAAGATACAGCTTAAAGACATGTTTTAATATAAGTTAAGATTTCCACTTCAGTGTTTATGTTTTTAAAAAGGGTTTAAAAACGACTGAATTGACTAATTTGTAACTTTATTTGTTTGTTTGTAGATTCGAAGAACAATACAGAAGTTAACACTATGACATACTTACAACAAATGAATTATCACCTAACGGTTCGGTAGGCTTTTATAGTCTTTTTGTATCTTTGTGCTGAGATCGCATCTTCTCTGGGTTTTTACTATTGCCCTCTTGTTTGTCGTGTGGGCATATAACTCTTCTCCCCTTAGCTTCGACTTCCTCCTGGACGTCGGAATTAGCGGAACTTTTCTTGTTATACATTTTGCGCATTATTAATAATCATTTTATAACAAAAGTCGAAATAATTATAATTATTACAACAATTATGTACAGTATTACATTATTTCTATTCATATTTATGTTTATGTGAGGTATTTTATTGTAGTCTTTCGCTAAATATTTAGTCATTGGTTTCAATATTTTAGCATAATCTTTTATGAATTTACGATAATATCCTAATAAACCAGCGAATGATTTTATTTCGGTTTTTGTTCTGGGTAAAGCTTTTGCTCTGGTTTTTGTTCAAGCTCTTTGCTTGAATAATTTTTACTTCGTTCGGATTTATTCTGAAACGTTGTTCTTTATAGAGTAATTTCCTCTGCGTCTATGGTTTCGACACTTATTTTTATAGGATACTCATTTTCGAAATTTGTTACTTCTACTAGAGCTTCATGATGATTTACTGTTATTATTGAGCTTGTAATTTCTACGCGTTTCATTAATTCTCTACGATTCAGCACATACTATTCTTTATTTTGTTGTATAGGGCACTTTATTTATCTGTCGCATTCTCGCGGGCATTTGTAACACTGGATTATTCAACTTGAATGGAATAGCTGCGTGAGGTGTTTCTAAGATTTTATTTTTATAATCTAATCTTGCTTCTAACATTTCCAGTGTATCACTTCCTATGATACCGTCATATTTTTCTGTGTTGTTCCTGGTTCTGCGTTGTTTCCTTGTTTTGCGTTCTTTCTTGTTTGCTTTGTTTTTTGCTTCTTTCTGGTTTCTGGTGGTTCTGGGAAATTTTATCCTCGGACTGGGGTTGTTGGTTGGCACTTAGAAGACAGATCCTTTCGTCCAATTCGGGGTTGTGCTGGCACTTAGGAGACAGATCCTTTCGTCCAATTTTTGGGGTTGTTGCTCTCGCCAATGTAAGACTTTTGCACCATGAATTTACTTGCATTTCCAAATCTTCGTCGGCTACTTCCTTGCTCTTCCTTGGTTATGAAGTTTTGACAAACACCACCCACGTCTTCTCAGGTCTTGCTGCGAATCGTGTTAACCAATCCTACTTACTGCGCCAGTTAAGGTTTTCACTTCAGTGTTTATGTTTTTAAAAACTACTGAACTGACTAACTTATAACTTTTAGAACAAATGAATTAGTTTGCCTATCTTTGTGCTGAATTCGAATCTTCTCTGGGTTTTTCCTACTGTTTGTCCTCTTTCTCAGGCGTGTGGGCATAAACTTATATCTGAATAATGTGGTATCTCGTCCTCTAGCGTTTATATAATAATTTTGAAGAGAATGCGCATGCACTCAAGCGAAGATATAGGTCAAGTTCTGAACGAAAATGAATTGTTCGTGCAAAACAAAAATTGATTATTTAAAATGTAAACGACAGGTTCTCTAACCCATATTATAACTAATTCAAATTACAGTGAATATTGATTACCTTCCCCAGTAGCTCGTTATGCGTAATTGAAATAAATAAATATTTTAATATACAGTACGAGTAAATATTGCCGTACCATTCCCGTAGTACGCCCCGCCTTGTCTCTCCAATCGTAGCGTATAGAGTCGCTAAGCCACGCCCCTCTCTAGCTATTCGCTAACGCGAACGCTGCCCATGAGACGGCGCCTGCAAGTCGTCGAATTTTCCAAGCGGCGCCTGCAAGTCTCCGAAAAGATTTGTCCCCAAAGGACATTTTTTGTGGG
>JAWQRJ010002202.1:0-14017 GCA_033557515.1 Diorygopyx duplodentatus | reverse complement strand
CGGCCTCCGAGATCTTGCGACCTAAACCCACTTGATTTTTTCTTATGGCCCAATCTTAAAAACAGTATTTTCAAAACTCCCATTAATAGTTTGCAAGAGCTTACCGAACGAATCACTACCAAATGTGAAGAAATAAACAATTTTCCAGAACTGTTGAAACATGTGATTAACGGGGTAAGTGAAGAACTCAACTGTGCGTTCAGGAAGGTGGCGGTCATTTCCAGCACTTATTATGAATTATTTAATCGCTGTTCAATGATCATCGTAAATTAAACAACTAAATATTTTCATTATAAAAGTTGGCTTTATTCTTTGTAGGTTAGCTTTTATTTCTGACATTGACAAGTGGCAGCAAATTGCGAAGGCACGCGAGACAGACCTTTGAATTTCAGCGCCAACTGCAAATGGAAATTTATTATTCCACACGTTACCTACTTTTTGGTTAGGTCAAATTTATTATTCCACACGTTACCATAAGTCTCAAAAACCTATAACTTTTTCTCCGCCAATTCAATTTAATTTTTTTTTCGTCAACCTTGCAAAATAACATCATTACAACAGACAAAAATATTTTACAAATACACTGACAAAATCCTCAAATACTTTGCCGCAGTCCATTGACCTAACCAATATGTACCCTTTCTCAGTAGTGCGCTTATTAGAAATAATTTAAGAAACAAATTTGATAGAAACTTCTGGTAATTATTATCAGATTTCTCTTATATGGGGTACAGAGTATCTTTACCGATCTGTGACCCAAGTACCTAATGTTATCTACTTCGCGTATTATATGCTTATAATACAGTAGAGGTTGCATGTATGTTGGAAAGCAATGGTCTCCATGCATGGAGTAGAATTTAGTCCATGAATCTCTGCAAAATTTCAGCAATTTTAAATCCAAAAACTTATTTGTTAGTTGAAACAAATATATCCTGGTAATTTTCAAACCAATTTTCAATGTTTTTTTTTTAATTTTTGGCGTGGTCTTTCTTGTAACATACCATTAATTTTATTTTTGAATTAGGTAGTAATAAATTTTACTGTTACTTATTACGACGATGGTCCACTAAAGATTGCATACCTGTTTGAAAAGCGACGTGAATAATTGCAATCAATGACCTTACTTCCTCAAATCTCTAAGCCGCCGTTATATCGATTACACAACATATCCCAGTCTGTCATTTCTCGTGGTAGAGCCGATGCAGTATAAATAGTATCGCAGCAACATAGTATAGAACTGGACTCACTGACCGGTTCATAGGAAGCGGTTGAACCATGGCCATAACGTCCGGACGTGTCCGTGCATCGTTCACTCACTGGGGATCTAGTAGGCGCTGACATGCACCCGTTAACTTATTGCCATTCATTAGCCGTGTTTTGTTCTCCTTAAACAGTTGAACGCTCATTTATAACGAGGAACCGACCGCGTGATTTACGTCCACCTCTCAGTCGATAAGGCGATTCTACCGCATCGTACAGTTATGAACAGCCTCCCGGTGGATATGGCTTGTAATCGAAAAAAGTGACATCAAAATTAATTTACAGCAGAAAGCCCATAATGGAAGATCCATTTCAAATGGTTTTAATCTTTTCTGCTACAAGAGATGCACGGTTTCGCACGCAACTCGCTCGTTAGAAGATTTATTTGCACATGTAGAGTGGTGCACATTAATTATGAAATTGCATGTGTGTGGATAACAAGAGCAAGTAGCTAAAAGAAGTAACTAGTTACTTGCGTCGTGTAAGGATTTCTGTGTAGTACTTGAACAGATAACGAACCTTAGCATACCCATATAGAATAGCTGGTCTTATGATTGATATTTTGTTGTTTTCTATTCTTACAGCTCTTGGGATGTTGTTTGCTTTTAGGATCTTCGAAAGTGCTCCCGCTACCTTGCTAGCTTTAGTTAGTTAACTTTAATCTATCTGCTTATCTTCGTCTGCCGTGTTTGCTAGGGTTATTCCTAGGTATTCAATGTTGACTAAAGTTGACCAAACGCAACCTATCAGATCTGGAATGCGTCTGATAGGTTCAGTTCTATTACCACCCTGTGGAATCCGTATGCTCTGCTTCAAAACTATAAGCAACATATGTAGGCCAAGAGTTGTTCATATTCACTGTACTGGAATTCTCTCTTTGACGTCTTATTTCATGTCTTCTTGAAGACATCAGAATATTTTTTTTACATTTTTATTTAAAATTTACATATATGTAGAATAATACATAGATGTAGTACATAGATGTAATACATGCATAGATCTAATGCATAGATCTAATGACTAATACGTGTTGGGTTTTAAGGTACACAGCCTCTCCAGGTTTGATGTCATATTTGAAATGGACTTTTCCATTTGTAGTTTGTTTCTATATTTAGACTTTAAAACAACTACGGTGGAAAAAACAATTTCACAGGTTGGCTTTAACACTTTTGCTGTAATAAGATACTGGTTACAAGACAGTTAAACTCCATACATTTGTTAATGGCCAAATACCAAAATTTGATTTTTTTGCGGTATTTGAAGAAAGATCTATCAGTTGTTCTTCTTCTTGCAGAGATAGGCCGATTGATGTACTTTCAAATGGATTTATTACCCAATTCCAATTTAATGTCTTGTTCTGCGAAAAAGTGTTTGCTGAAAGTAGTGCTCAAATTTTTTAAATGATCGTCTACTGCATTTAGCAATAGGTTTTTATAGATTCTTCCCCGGCGGGTAACACTGGATAAATTTACTTGTAATTTGTTATTCCATAAGTTGTCGTAGTATTCTTTCGCACGCTTATGACTCTCCTCGCTTAAGAATATCGCTACTTTATTTCTCAATTCGTAGACGCGCTTGAAAACCTTACCACGTGACAGCCATCTGGATGAAGAATAAAATAACAAATTAATTAATTGCAAACATAAACAAATTACTGGTCTAATTAGCAAGCAACCTGCACTAAATAAACCTGATAATGTATACCATTCCATAATATTCACTGATCCCAAGGCCAATCCAAAAAAAATACTTGAGGACACCAAAATCACTCTTTGAAAAATATTCTAATTAATGCCAAAGATAAAACAGAACCACTAGATAAAAGTGACGTATACGAACTTAAATATAAATGAAAATAAAAGAATAACACTGGAATAAAAGGGCACAGGGAGAAAACAAAAGGACACAGAACAATTGCTCAGAATTTGGGCGACATCTGTTGAAAATATGCCATAAACGTAATTTACAAGATTCATCCCTTGTACAAGTCTTGTTACCGTTGACGCCGTCGCGGTATTTGAAGAAAGATCTATCAGTTGTTTTTCTTCTTGCAGAGATAGGCCGATTGATGTACTTTCAAATGGATTTATTACCCAATTCCAGTCACCCAATTTAATGTCTTGTTGTGCGAAAAAGTGTTTGCTGAAAGTAGTGCTCAAATTTTTTAAATGATCGTCTACTGCATTTAGCAATAGGTTTTTATAGATTATTTCCCGGCGGGTAACGCTGGATAAATTAACTTGTAATTTGTTATTCCATAAGTTGTCGTAGTATTCTTTCGCACGCTTATGACTCTCCTCGCTTAAGAATATCGCTACTTTATTTGTCAATTCGTAGACGCGCTTGAAAACCTTACCACGTGACAGCCATCTGGATGAAGAATAAAACAACAAATTAATTAATTGCAAACATAAACAAATTACTGGTCTAATTAGCAAGCAACCTGCACTAAATAAACCTGACAATGTATACCATTCCATAATATTCACTGATCCCAAGGCCAATCCAAAAAAAAATTCTTGAGGACACCAAAATCACTCTATGAAAAATATTCTAATTAATGCCAAAGATGAAACAGAACCACTAGATAAAGGTGAAGTATACGAACTTAAATGTAAATGAAAATAAAAGAATAACACTGGAATAAAAGGGCACAAGGAGAAAACAAAAGGACACAGAACAATTGCTCAGAATTTGGGCGACATCTGTTGAAAATACGCCATAAACGTAATTTACAAGATTCATTCCTTGTACAAGTCTTGTTACCGTTGACGCCGCCAACCCAACACACGCGAATTACAAAAAAAAGGCAATAAACAAACAATACCCGGTACCAATTCCTCCTGCGCGGTAAGTCCTACGGCGACTCTTTGCTCAGTGGAGAAGGATAGGGTTCGAAGATAAATTTTTGGCGCCACGAGTTTTCTCATTAACGCAAGACCTAGCTCGCACAGACTCGCACAAAAACTCGAAATGGTGAAGTTCACAAATAATAAACGGAATTTCAACAGGTAAAGAAAATTCTACAGCTAATAATAATACATATAATATTCAACGAATAAGCAATATCAGTATATAAATAATTCCCCCTGTGTCGGCATACATGATTAATTTGTACAGTAATTATAACAATTGCCCTCAAGATAATAACAGTTGTTCTTAATACTCCACGTGGGTTTGCAAGGATAAAATCCAATATTAAATTAGTAAATAAAGAAAAAAAAAGCACCCACGTGTAAGTTCACACGTAAATTCGGTTAGAGCTCGCCAAAGTTCTGTACGAACCTCTACACACCAAGTCGAATAATCAAACATATAACTATACTTATGAACATTATTTAATACGGCTGAAGGCCAGTTGGAAAAAATACAAAAAGAAAATGGTCAACGTGACGAAATTCGCGCGGTAATAAATACCGGTTCTCACAAAAACAAGGTAAGTTTTTTACAACCTCCCGCTGGTTCACGCTTATAAAAACGAAATTATACGCAATTAAATACGATAGATTCAACCACTCATCTGTTTTCCGATGTCCGGGTAGCCCCCGTTGGCTACTGTTTTGGCTTCTGTGCGCTGTCTCGTAACGTCGGCACTCGCTGCTACCGTGACGCGCTCCGCGGCTAGGAACTTCGCCTCGTGTCCCCGCCCCAACAGCCGAACAGGTGAGGGTGGTGACCAATGACGTAAACCCCTCTCAAACGATGACCTCCAAACCAAGTCGGTCACGCACGTGTATGCGAATACGTACAAATACATAAAACGTATAGGTACAATTGGCCTGATACAATTAGCCTGATACAATTATCCTGACACAATTAGCCTGAAAGAAAACTTAAAATAAACTAGCGAACTTCTAGCAAAAACTCCCCTTTTACCTTAAGATGGAAAACGGCTAGCGTGAGTGGGATCAATCCAGCACAAAAAAACAATCCGGTCGAACCGCGTGTCTCTTGGACCCTCCAAAAGCATGAAACTTCTACGGAGGACTCTGACAATTCATCCCGCGACGAAATCCGCTACGCTATCACTTTTCAAAAGAGGCCGAAAACCACGTCCGACCTCCTAAAAATAACCAGTTGAACCCCGAAGAAAAAACTAGACCAACACCTGACATCTATTAACGAAAACCTATACTCCACGAGACCAACTTAAAAGGTAGGAAAGGAATAACTAAAGGATCTAGGGAGATTGGATCTTTATTTTTAGAACCCACCAGAAAACAAACAGGAACCTGTAAGTCAGTCTCTAGAACGCAACCTACCCAACCCGCGTGCAATCTAAGAAGACCAAACTGCACCTACATAAAAATTAAAAATAAAACAAAATCAAAATTGGACCGTAACAGTCTCCTGTAACAATACAGAAATTAAACTATTGGATGCACTTGAAATAGAAAAAGCAATAAAAAAATCCACAAGTGAATTGTTTAAACAAACTGGCTTAACTTTTAAACCTCTATTTAAAATACATTCTATAAATAATTATATTTTAACATAATTAAATTCGTCTTTTTGAGTATTGTTCTTGATGTGTGTGTATTGTTCTTGATCTTCTTCTTTCTATTTTTATTGTCACCCTTTATTCTAATTCAAACTCCGCTTATTCGATCCCGATTAAGCTCGACTATTCACGAATAACTTTCTAAGCTTACTACGACTCCCCTCTTTATTCTCGCATTTTAATTACTCATCTACTACCCTGATCTTCAACCAATCAAAAATCATGTTGACAATTGTTTGACACAACGACGCCTTGTTAACAAATTGGTTATATGCTACATATACATATATGTATACGTTTTTAAGCTAATCAAACTCTGTCTTTCTTACTTTGTTCATGATCTTGAAATAATCGACTAACCAATAACCAACATATGTAATTGTAATTGTTGGCCTGAGCAAGAAGGACGAGTCGAAACATGTAACTATGTTTTGAAAATAAAGAAATATGGAGTGTTGGACTTTATTCTCTCGTTTAGTATTTACCTTATTTGGACCAAGAGGAGATTTGGGATTATTATTGTTAAATCAGTTAACGTTACAATTGAGCGACGATAGGACACAACTCAGGACAAACGTCGTAAAACTAATAGAACTCACTTTTGAAGGGCGCCCCCTTTGTTAATACTATCCAATTCGACTACTAGTAAAATGCTTATAATTAGCTGAAACTTACTTTATATTTATGTTACTTTCATAAGGTTTACATTGCATTACATGCGCCTTTCGTTTGAATGTATTTAAAAATTCCTTTGGAGAACGTGTCTTGAAATTCTACTGACTGCGCCAAATATATTCTGGACCGAAGTGACGCTACTTTTAGAGAAGTTCGATTGATGTTGTCTGAAATGTCTTGCTACTTCTTCCTTCTATTCGGTTTTAATAGGATCTGACACAGTTAATAAATTCGATACAAAACAGCAGCGAATGAGTAACTGCCTGTCTATATAACTGCGTACTAAAGAATCTAAGGCATTCGTATCTATCTCTTTCATTTCAAATTTATCAATATAAGGGGACATAAATTTCAGATAACTGCTGCACGTTGCAAGCAATTGTTAACATTTAAAAATCAAATACAGTCCGGCACAATAAGCATTTAGTATAAATGTCACCTTCGAAGCTCGGAATAAGTACAAGTTGATGTTACGCAAGCGGCGGGCATTCTATTTTTTTGAGTTGCAAGCGCACTCGTTAGCCGTCTAGATACTCTAAATTCTCATTATGCCGTGTATATTTAGAATACGCGCGATATAGCAGTAAACGGCGTTCTTCGCCGGGGACTCGTGCGAATTCCTTGCACCTTAAACAGTATAAATCGAGCCAGACAATACTGCCGCTATGCGCAAAACGTCCATAAATACCCAGCGAATCGAATAGAAAAATATCGACCGCTGACGTTGATTTATGGGAAGCCTCGTTGAACCGTTTTCTATCCCATATTCCTAGAACGGCTACGTATCGAGGAAGTGCAATTCGTATCAGCCGGTCGCATCTACATGAACGAGACGCGACGTTTTTACAGACTGGCCGTCAGCGAGAAATTTAGTGCCAACTTGATCGGGTACAGTTACGAAGGTTATGAGGATGTGTTATAATCGAATTAGAGCAAAAGTACAAAAACTTAGGTAGAAGAAAATCAGATTTGACAATTTGACGTACTAGCTATGGAGGAAGCGAAGATACATGACTGGTTGCCATTTTTGAATGTCTTACTGGAGAACTTGTGACGCAAACTCCGGATTGGTTTCAAATCATTTATTGTATTCTAAAACTATTTACAAAAATTAAATTTAAATAATAAGTTCTTCTTCGGTCTCGGGCGCCAGATTTTATACGAGAAAAAAGAACAAAATAAAAAGAACAAGACTTTCAAATTGGCAGAAGCAAATCGATTACTACATGATGACATAGAAAACGCAACAGTACCAACTGGCAGAAATGTATAAGTCATGTTATTAAGGAGGAGAATAATATGTGGCAATTAGAAAGATGTTTGGATGGGGTACACGAACCTATCATTATTTCTCTCGGCGGAGATAGTGAGGGCAGTGTATCGGGGAGTGACAGTGAGATGAGCGAGTAGAAATGATATAATCATGTGATACAAACAATTACGCGTATGGAGAGATCTAGAAAGGAAACGTTCACCGACTATACACCTATACGATGGAGCTTTTAAAGTTGAAATATTTTAGAATTAATTAATGGATGAATTAATAAATTCAGAGGTGGAACTAAATTTGTAATCTGCTAATCGGTAGTTAACTGAATTAAATTATTCTGTAATAACAATGTTTTACGTTAATCTTAAAAGATGTTAATGGTGCATAATTACGTGAACTGGAACCTTTAAGTTCATAGCTTTAAATATTGGCAACAATAAACTGCCATTATTTTATATATGATATGAGTAAAATAATTGTTAAAATATTTTGTTTTCAATATTTTTTTATTCAATTTTTACCTGTTATGGAAAGAAAACTACATAGGTAGGTACCAAATGGTTGGCCAAGCTGCATCAGTAGAATCAAAAAACTCTCGATTCCAACTGAAAAACAGCACTATTGCTATACGACTTGGTGAAACAACAGACTGTAGTAATTTCATTTGATTTGCTATTAGATTCTGTCAGGGAGCTACGATAGTTGAAAATTTGCTCTTTTGTAAGCCTATACAAGGAAGAGCACTGCTGCCGAGTGGTTCAGAATTACAAATGATGCTATAGTCAGCGCAAACTTGCAGTATTATGTAGAATTAGTAAGATGTTGGAATTTGCGCCAATGGAGCTCAGGCCATGTCTCGTAGGTCTAACAGTTTGCAAGCACTTGTGAAGAAGGTATCTCAAGGAGTAGTCTTATCTGCTTGATTCATCTGGAAGTTTTAACGTCAACATCGCTAAGTCTTGGGCTAAATATTGTTTTGGTAGTAATTATTTGAGCAAATAGCGAGAAGCCCTAGGGAAATGAATTACTCCGTAACATTTTACAAGGTTGGTTACAAATATGTCTATGAAATGGTAGTAGTCTATAACCGATATCGTAATGCCTTAGATCCGTTAATTCTGAACCATTAATGGTAGTATTTGCACAGCGCTGAAGACAGCGACGATGTCCATGAGAATAAGGAATAAATATGCATATTTATGTATTTGTTTCGTTATAGTCATGATCCGTTACTTTGTCTGCCTTGTGCCATTCAATCAGTGCGACACGTCATTGAGATTCTTTGAGTGCAGATAGTATTTACCGTTTGCTTAATCACGATATGGGACAATTATTTATGTGGACATACACTAGCTCCATATGGTTCTAAGAACAACATTTGCACAGAAACGTGACATTCAACTACGCTCAGACACTATCGTCGTGTAAACAAGATAATCTGAAAGCAACTTACAGTAAGTAAACTTCCTAAGAATAGTTTTCAGTAGAAATAGGTCGCACCTGTGTTTTAAAGAAAGCGCCAAAACCTTGTGTCTACTAATGACTACAAGCATATCGTGAATTTTAATTAGGAATCTTGTTTGTTCATTTACAAAAGAAGTTATACGTTGCGTGTGAGAAGACAGCGGAAGATGCTCAAATATTCCACCATGTTTTCGCAAAATAACTATGTCGAATGTCCAATATTTTCCAAAAACTTTCACCTTGTGAGATAACAAAGCATGAATGTTAAAAATGTAAGTCTGAACATATTATAAGTAAAGCTTTAAAATGTCAATTTCTACTGACAACCGGCTATTTCATATAATGTGCGCCTAATGACAGACCAGCGCTGATATTATTAGCACTTAAGTATTGTTTCAAGTATCAAAATAACTGTTCGTAATACATTTTTAGATTTTTTTACTGGGATCATTAGTAGTGAAGGATTTTCATAATGGAAGGTCTAAAGTTACTAAACACATTAGTCTCTTGCAGTAATACTTCATAAATGTAGTAGCCGTGATAATATTGCCTAAAGGGTCTAGCGTAATTTACAGCGCGCTTTACATCATGATTATTTAAATGCGTTTCCGAGTAAAGTGGTCTTGATTTATAACTCATCACTAAGTTTAGTTATACGTGCTAGTTTCGCTAAAAATGATTACCCCACGATAATTAGGGATTGTCAGTGTTGATTTATTTTATTACGAAAGTGAGGTAGATTTATATTACCTTAGAGAGACTGAACATGTTTGTTACTTATTATTTATTGATGAACTCGCTTTACACAATATAGATAAATCTACGCACTCATATCCCCTCCCACAAAACATCTACAACGGGTACAACATCTAACTACATGATATAACATGAAAACAAGGGTTCAGAAACGTAGCTAATCTGACTATTATCATCAGATTATAGGTTTCATTAAGATTACATATTAAAGCATTTGACGCTGTTGATTATATCTCTGTTGGTGTCCTTAATTCCACTAGATTATTTTCATATTTCTATTAATAAGACAAAGGAGAATCCATACTTATTCTCAGATTTTTAGACCGTTTATGATCATTTATGTATGTATACTCTGATTACAAACTTTTTTTTTGGAGTATTACAAACATCTACCTATTCATATTACTCAAGTAATGTATTCACATTGCTCAAGTTATTCGTTCAGGGAAAAAGTATTTTGAGTATAAGTGATTTTAGGATTTAATGATTGATATCAAAAAAAGTAGGCTGGGTAAACAAAGTACGCTGAGTAGTATCATGTTGCTGATATTTTCGAGGTGAATTTAGTAATTCGTACTATTGTCGTGTAGTTTTTAACTTGGTTCGCCCAAATGCAGAAAAGCTCGAGATTGTCTCTTTTATGGAGAGTCTTGTCGACAACAGCGGTTATTCAAGAAGCGCTTTGAATAACAGAACAGAACATTTAACCAGATAGATCTCCAATTTCTCGCAGCCACATGAGACGTGTTGTATCCAAATTTACAATAACATTTAACGTAAAAGGTACACCGCGATCTGGTCATTCTTTCATAAAACTGATGATCTTCAAGTTGAAATTTTTGGAAGTATGATCGTTCAACCAATCAATCACTCCAAGCAATACGACCATTTTCCAAAGAAATACGAGTTGGTAAATCAAGCTACACCAAGAACTTAACGAAGACGATCCAGATCGCACATTACAATGTTGTGAACAAATCACGAATTTAATTTCTACGCAGCCAAATTATGTGAAACGGGTATGTTTTAGTGATGTAGCCAGTTTTTTTTCTGAACTGTTCAGTCAATAGATACACTTGTCGTTTTGGGCTAATGTATTTAGAACTTTTTCAACATGCTATTGTACTCGCAATTGAAGCTGCTATTGAAGAAGATATCCTTTCAATAGGACGGAGCGGCAGTCTCCTTGTTTTACCAGTCAGGGAATATGTTTCCACAGAATTTACTGGAATTTGTCATGGTTCGATTGAGTGGCCATCGCGATCTCCCGACGTCACTCCACTCGATTTTTTTCTATGGGGTTATTTAAAGGACAAGGTATACAGCGCCAAACTTAATACACTAGATGAACTTAGCCGAAAGATTATTAACGTTTCTCGCAATGACGGTGGTGGGTCCCAAAATGTTGGAAGATGTCAGACGCGGGATTGAAAATAGAATTTATCGCTGCCAAGTTAATGGTGGCCATTTTGAGTGCTTGCTTTGATAATAAAATTTTTGGAACCATGATTAGATTTTTTAGTGTTTTTGTTTATTGAAGTATTGAATGTTCACTAAGAAAACGGCGGTTTTAGAATTACAGGCGCAATTAGTACTTTAAGTTTCCACACATCAGTATAAAAAACCTTTAAGCATTTAAGTGGTATGGTTCACTTATTAGCAAATTAATGTCGAAACAATGACAAGAAAACTACAAGTTTTCAGCTCAATTTGTGTTAAACTGCAACTTCAGTCGTTAAATCATTAAACCACGATAATTTCGCCCTATTTGAAACAGGTTGATGCTAAAGATCTCAGATTTCCAGGATAATTTTTTTAAAGACCTGTTGCATTGAAAATGTTTGTTAATATCTGTTGCGTAGTTTGTTTGCACAGCCTACTGTTCTATGCCATCAATAGTTAAATCATGAAATCACGGTAATTTAGCTCGCCATTTGAAAACAGATCAACGTAAACTATACAAAAATGTAGGCTGTTTAGTATACATGAGATTTCCAAAGGTTGGGATTCTTATCTCCACTCCTGAGATATTAGCCCGGACTAAGACTTTTCGGGCACACCGTGTCCGAAAAGTCTTAAGTTCGGTTGCATAAAGCGTTGTTAAGTTTGTGATCTAGTTAGCAATGAGCTTAGCCTATCAGGTTAGAGCATTTCGAAGTTTCAGATTGAATTCTCCAACCAGATTGCTTAACAACGTTGTTAACTTGACGACGTACTTAACAACGCTTTATGCAACAGAACCTGCGTATTGTAGCATAAAACTGAAAAATTAGTATGCATTCCCACAAACTTCTGGCATGGTTTTATTCTGGGCTAGTCTTCCCGATTCCTGAAGTATAGTTTTTCTACGTTCGAAAATCCATTCCTTCTTTTGGCATTGTTCTCGCTTCCCATATCTGTTTCTTCTATCTTCTTTTAAATGGTTTATATCAGAAACACATCAACTGGTTTTGTTCGATGACTTTTAGCATGGATTCTCGCGTCTTTATTTTTTTTTGTCAACAGCCATGAGTCCCATAACACTGGTCTGTAGATTGACTTAAAGGCTTATTTTTGTATGAACTTTAATTCCTTTCTTGACTGTGAAGGAAGCCTTCCTTTGCTTTCCAGTACACATTCCAAATATTAAAAATTGCCTACATTTTGCAGCTTCGAGAGAAAAGAGTTGTTGAAACGATGTGGCTCGATCTTACTAAGGATGCATTTTTAAAGCATATTTAGTCAAAGCGCCCTTGATAACACCAGAGTTCTAGTACTTTTATGTCCGGTTCTATAAAATATTGCAATCAATTTGAAGAATTCGAATTTGAACATTTCAATTTTCTAATCTGATTGTTGAATTGCTGAACCTTTAAACACGTTTTTGTTATTAAATTAATAGATATCTAAACTAAAGAGCATACGTTATGTGATTCCCTGCGATATGGTGATTAATGGTGATTAAATTATTAGTATTGTCTCTGGGTCTTGTTATTCTATTCAGAGTGTTCGTTTATTTTATTTTAATGGTGGACAAATAGGGAAACCCCAAAATAATCTCCCCAAGAAAAACGGAGTAACCGAAAAATAATAAAGGAATAAATGACTGAAGGCATGTAAACTTGTTGAGCAGGTGCGCAAGCCAAACCGGAGGTTCAAGTATTGAGCCCCGAGGACGCTTTGGGGAATCTGGTGGCCGTGAAATTGAAGAACGAAAAAGACATAAAAAATAAGTCCACATCTCAAGTAATAGACATCAATATTCGAATAGAAGAGTCGTTACCTAAATTGGTATTTCTCAAGAAATGCAGATGTGTTTTGGTAGCAATCATGGGTCTGTTATCAATGACGGATATCAGTTGTGAATTATCAATCAATCAATTATTAACTATTTTATAAACCGTGATAATCCTTTGAGACTAACTCGATATGATGTAAGATCATACTCCCGGGAACATTTGTTATGGATTACGATACCGAAATAAAAGACGAACGAACCCCGTCACTACTTTCTGCAGTTTCCCGCGAATATAGGAATCAATCCAGCGAAGTAAGATGCTGTGAAAACCAAAAATACGTAATTTATTAATTAAAATATCGTGAATGACTTTATCAAAAGCGTTTTGAATGTCAGTAAAAATAACATCAACCTGTCCAGAACTATCGATTTTTCTGCACAAGAATTCTGTATAGAGTAATAGTGGTAGTAAGTAGTAGTAAGTTGCTCACAACAAACCTACTCTTCCTAAGTACAAACAGTGTTATTCCGCAGACAATCGACCAAAAAAAAATGCATAGTTCAGATAGTTCGAACATCGTTAGGTGAGCCATTTTTCAAAATTGGCAGAAGAAAGGCTGCCTTCCATTTTCGGGAAATGTACCCTCAGCAAGAGACATAAAATAAAATAAACAAAGGGCCTAAGAGTGGCGAAGCACATTCTTTGATAAATGAGGGGGGATACCATCAAGGCCTGCCTCCTTATTAGTATCCAGATCCTAAGAGCACCCTCGATGGTAGCCTTAGCAATAAACTACCGATTAACGTAGTTAGCATTTTGTTCTATGATAGTGCAAGTAACTGCGGGATAATCTCACTTAAAATACTGACTAAA
>JAWQRJ010002201.1:0-14017 GCA_033557515.1 Diorygopyx duplodentatus | reverse complement strand
GAACTGATATGATTGTCTGACGTTTTTGTAATCTTTTTCCTTTCTTGAGTAACACATATTATATTCATAGTGTAGGCATGACCATTATGACTCATGCTATACCAATTCTGCCAATATATATATATATATATATATATATCGTCGTTTGAAATATACATCAATTAAAAATCATAAAAAGCATAAAATGCAATTAAAGATCATAGATTGCGTTTTTATCTAAACGATTTTGATTGAAAACTTACCGTTAATTTCAATTTTCCATTGTTTCTTTTTTGAAGTGATTAAGTGCAAATACATAATCACTTTACTGCCATTAAAAAAATATTAAAATATTGGTTTTCTTTTTTGGAAAACTAAAAATATATATTAAGTTTGTTACTTTTCGTTTCAGATGGGTGTTAGTGACAAGTGTTAAAAAATAGTAATAATAAAAATACTGAATAATGCATATTGAAAAACACTTGCCAAAAAAGTTATTCTGCGAAATTAGAAGACTTTAGATAATGAGAGGGAGGTTTTAGAAATGAGGAAATCAACACTTTTCATACTTTTCAATCTCGCATTCAATTAAAAACACTTGGATGCTTTCGATACACATAGATCGATACTTTTTATGTCTGCAATATCGTTTTGTATTAGATAATTAAAATTAAAAGTCTTAGCTGGGCAGATTTCGCATTTATTGGGTGTAAACTGTTTTTATACAAACTTTGTTTCAAAATGGTCTGCGATAAAAGTTCGATAAAAACGAACTTGCAGATTAAACAAAAATACATAATAGGCCGTTATCGTTTCCTGGTAAATTATCTAATAAAATCGTCTCGTACCGAACAATTATGCGATAATTTATTCCCATAAACGTCTATAACGGTAATGAGTAATGACCGACGACGCGATTGTGCGGGACATTTTTATTTATATAGTCCGCTGGAAAGTAGTGAGTGGCCTTTGTGAGCCTCTGGATAGTCTTGAAACCAGATATTTCAGGGAACAAAAGGGCAATAACACTGGCGCTTGGTGATACGCGATCGTATTACAGCTTCTTGGTGCGTCCTGCATATCGGTTCGTATCTCGACTACGCACGTTAATTCATGATTTGTTTATGGGTGAACTTTCACGGACTGTTTTTATGACGGCGCTGGAACGGTTGATTTCGCAAGAATGAAAGCAAGACTGAATAATAACAGTGTTTCTGCTTCGGAAAGCGAACTCCTAAAACTATGGAATGTAAAGAAATGTAGCTATTAATTTCTGTTGCAAATTGGGACCTGTCCTAACTTTTGGATTCCTCACTGAATTCGTAATTACGGGAAGCGATCGTTTCATGGTGTTGAAAAGCATGTTCTAATGAGCTTTTATGAATTATTTTTGTTTGCCAGTTCAACCGTTTATTGGTTAGATTAAAGTTAATTAATTTTCGCGGTTTTGGAAAATCTCTAACCGTTAAGGATAGATATGTGCAGGATTTTTGCATGGATGTTACCAACATTCTATCACGGTCTACAGAATTATTAGTTTCTAAAATAATCCAGCTCATATTTCATTTTTAAAAACACAATCCTGATTTTTAACAGAGACTAACCGAGAGCAGTGCTGCAATAGACAGTCACTTGTGACTACTCAAAATTACAAGCACAAAGCACTTTTCACAAATAAATTAAGAGATCTTCTTTTATTAAGGGAAGTCTTTTTTGTTTAGTTTTTTTCACGTTTGAGATATAAGTCGGTTGTGAATAAAGGAACGAAGGTTGTGTGTTTGAATAAAGGAACGAAATATATGAATATACTAGGTATTACTATTTGTATTTTATTAATTATTATAACAACCATTTTGGAACTTGTTATTGAGATATGAAAAGAATGATTTTCATACACGGAAAGGATGAGATTTAATAATCAAATAGTGTCAATATAGCCAAAAGTATTATTAGCATATGGATATAACAAATTATATTTCATTGATAAGCTCTTCAAACCCCGATTTCGTATATCTAAAAATAGAAAAATTACGATGGAAATAAAACTTTTCATGTCTCTTGACTATCAAATTATGCTTGAAAGAAAACGTCACAACATGCGAACTAGTTTGCATCTTGTGATAATGCTAGTTTTGATTCTGTTTTGTATTTAAGCTTGCTTGTTTTACTCGATCATAAACTTTACGTTAAATTTATAACAATCTGTTATAAATTGTAAAAAATTGTGACATTGCAAACAGAATGTGTTGGCAACCTACGTCATATAAACAATGCATAAAAAACTGTTGCGACTAAACATAAGTAAAGAAATTAGGATAAGCACAGGTAAGAGAGTCCGAAATAGTGAAAGTAAATCTGTCTTGTTGGGTAACAGTTGCCATAATTTACCAGTACGACGACATTCCCGATGTATATTATATACATATAGAGTTCATTGGTTTGTGTTCTTACTTTCAGTTTGCTTACTGCATCCTACTTTTCATGAAATTTTAGAGCTTTTTAGGAAACTTCCTAAAGATATTATATGTTAACTGGTGGGTTGTTATATAGTCGCCGATATAACAATAAAATATAGGTGAGCGAGCATTAAGCTTTAAGGGCTCCAAAGCTTAGGATTATTAAGCTTAGTACTTAGGAATTCTTGTGGAATAATTGAAGTACTAAGCACTCACTTTAAAAACTGTGTTTGAGTGCTTTGACCAGCGTAAAACACAGTGGTCGAAAGTGCAAGTGACTAAATACAAATAATTAAGTCCATATTCAGTTTAAACATAATTGCGGTAATTCATGTGCAATAAAAGCTGTATACAGCATGTGACGTAACTAACTATCAATCATTTCAATTATCTTGCATAACCTTCCAATATATTTTTTAAAGGAAATGCAAACTGCAAACTGGGAAACTTTAAGAAAACTATAGTATAATAGTTTTCTATTAAACTATAGTATAATAGTAAATCCTACATGGTTAAGTTACCAAATATAAATATATATATATTAATATTTATGTGTTATTTATTACTTTTAGTAAGTTAAACTTTTTGTTTAAAAATCTTGCTTCGTGAAAAATAAATACCACCGATATAAGTAAATTTTCAAACTGTTAATTACATTTATCTTATCTTTTATTCCATTCATTCATTTTCAGCAGATTACATACTCATAATATACGGTATGGTCATAACTTTCCAAGCAATGAAGGCGTCATTTGAAGTAAAAAAATGTTGATATATCCGTCACCGAATTTTATTTGTTACTTTAGGGCCCTTAAACAGTGAAGAAAGGTCTACGAAACCCTCAGATGAAACTACCAACAAATTCTGACTTCTTGCAGTTTACTAAAGAATAAAATAGTAAATATAGAAATTAAATTATGTGAATTAATATTTTTCTTGCCTGTAGAAACAGGAACAGCAACGTTTGAGCAACAATATTTTTTTTTACATCAATTGATCCCTTGTGCGAACCTTTAAAGTTATTTGACCACTTCACTTTTGAATCACTCAAATAATGTTATGGGAAACAATATTTTAGAAACAGATGGATTCAAAGGTTGGGAGCGATTTCGAATGGGAAAATATGAACTTATGTATTATAGTAAATAACAAGTGAATATTAAATTCTAAAAGTTGAGGTAACACTCAGAATAGTACAAATTCGCTGAAGGAGAATATTTATCCTATCTTAGGAACAAAGAAGTAGCTGGAAAAGATTCTTATTATTACTATTTCAAAAAGAAATATTTGAAAATATTTTTTTTCTTACGAGATTTTGAAATGTTAATCCTTGAAATCGTGTGCAAATGTATTATTAAGAATGTACAGCATTTTGCAGCATTTTACATTAGACCTTGATTCTTTTGTTTTACAACTCTTAATAGTGTTTTGTTATGTTGTTTAAGTCGGCAATTTAATTAGTCTTTTTTTAACTTAGCAAGCAATCTTGTCAAATGGTCAAAAATTATTTTATAAAATAATAAACATACAGTGTGTTCGGTTTGCTCTAGACATTATTAAATTTTGAGAACGTAAAGAATACTTCGAAAACAGATAGAATTAACTTGAATAAATTAGAAACAGAATACAATTTAATAAAAGATAGTATACTGATTATAACAAAAAATTCGTTGCATTTAAAACTCAACTTATATAGGATTGCAATTTCCAAAATTTCAATATTCATATTGTAAACATTTCGCTTTCCAGAGATTTAAATATAGGAAGAAAACGAAAATATTTTTCCTTCTTAATATCACATCAAAACCGGAATATACTTAAACATTATTTTATAAACTGATTTTATATGCTAACTTTTAACATAAGTCGCCTGAAAACATAAGTTATTGAGCTACCTTATTTAGTGCTAAGCTAACAATAAGTTTTAGCGCCATTACAATTAATTTTGGGAACAATAATTGAAATAAAAACAACATATTGATCTTTTAACAACATAAAACTATTTTTTATACACAAAGTGCGTTCCCTTACTTTTTACGAAATGGGTATTCAGTTAATTTATTTTACTATTAAATATTGAGAAAATGGAAAATATTTCAAAAACCGTCAAAAATAACACTAATAAATAATATCTTAATAAAATCGAAAGAAAACACAATTTTACATTTCACTGTTGAATATTATATATACAACGATCATTTAATGATAGCCATTATCGATTTTTCTACAACTAAGCATATTATTTCCAAATTAATCATAAGTAACAACTAAATTTTGTCATAAATAAAACAGGAAACTCCCCTCTATACCTCTTATGTCACATTGCCTGTATCAATACAAAAGTGTTTTTGTTAATCAAACAGCAAAGATCTTGCGATAACCCTGTTTTTGGTGCAACATACTATAGTCTAGTAGTATAATTTTCTGTGTATTTTAAACACAGAAATGTCAAAAAGTCTCAAAGATTTGATACAATAGGTTTGATACGTTTTGATTGATAAATCCAGAATGTAATATGTAATACACGTTCTGGATGCTACAGTTATTAAAATGCTATTGTGGTACTGCTGACAATTTCGGTAATAGTATCGGTGGATTTCATTGTTGATATTGACGGAATAATGTTTATTGAATTGTTAGTTTGACTGTATTCAATCAAATTCAAAATTTGATTCCCTTCCTACGTTGATCTTATTTTGTATTGACTCGTCAATGTAGTTTTGGGCCATTGCTGTGGATTGTGCACGGTGGATTCCCATCCAACGTGCTTTTTTAGTAAGGTTATGTCAGTGCCAGTATCAATTAATATTGTGGCAGAACTACGGCGAAAGCAGTGAAAGCAGCTTTCCGGTGTTTAAACTAGGATTGGAAGATTTAAGTAAGTGGTAATTTCTTTCCTCATGTTTCCAAATTTGTTGATTCCTACGTTTTGTACAGTGGACAATTCCTACGTTTTGTACAATTTTGTGGACGAAGATTCATGTATTTCTTGCAAATATCATAATATTTTCCCGTAACTAGGAATTTTCGTGTTATTTTTGTTTTTGTATCTTTAATTGTGACTAAAAGGGTTGATCCAAAATCATTTACATCTTTAAACTCCAACTTGTGTAGCTCATGTCTTCTACAAGCTCGCATAATACCAAAGACACAGGCCATCTTCGACAATAAATATTTAACATCTGGGCCTTCTCCAATAAATTGCATCATTTACAGAGAATGTGTTAGTCTTCTTGGATTGATAGTTTTCAATTTTTTTTTTCAATAAGGCGTGTAATTTGGGAAATTTGGTTATGTCAATTTTATGTTTAATAGATAAGGTTAGATTTCAAAATTGAATAATGTGTCCACAACCTTGATGGGTTTAATTTTTCAGAGAACTCGTCAAAATAAATAATTAAAATATATTTTGAAAAGCTGCTAACCTTACTTCTATCTCTTCAATCCATAAATTGCGAATATAATTTTTCATAAGATTTTTTAGGCAATACATTCTTTGCTATTCTGGTGGGTCGTTCTATAATTTGATGTGGTTATATATTCAACTAATTTTTTTCTATCTCAGTCGTTTAGCCGCAATCAAAGAAATAAAAATAAATGGGACAGCCTGTATGTTGGCGCTATAACGGGTTTTCAATTTTGTTGTATTAAAATTAAGAATAAATTCAGTAACAGAATACATTCATTCACTTTGTGAAGTGTTTGAAGTTTTTTGTTCATATTAACTTATTTTTAGTTTAAAAAATAAATAATTTGGTAAAATCTAAAATCAATTTCCAATCTTTTTTTTTTATCGCTCCGTCGGTGAAGAAACTTTCCGATGACGTTTCGTCACTCAGTACAGATGTCATCTTCAGAACTAACTGATGAGTTTGATTTTTCTTTTTTTATGCATGTATGATTTACGTGCCAATTATGAACATCATTGAAAGCCAAAGAAATGCAAACTTAACTATTTTTAAATGTTAGTTTAACTATGAAGTATCATATATCATATATTTTCATGTGATTTTAGGTGAACAAACAGCAAATAAATATTAACATATAACTAGATATTAACTTATAACATATAACTATTTATTACTAGATATTCCGATTATTGACAATAAGGTTACCTGACAATTACATTAAATCAAACAAACTGAAACATTGTTTTTAGCCTACCACAATGTGCAAGTATGAAACTACTTTACCTCTAATTTCTAAGAAAACGTTATTTATAAGTGCATTTTCTGCTGACTGCGCAGAAATGAATCATAAAAGACAATGGATAATAATGTCTTGTACACACGACGGGTCGAGGATAGAATATTGATGCAGATTTGTTTTACAGATATATAAAGTTCTTTAAATTAACAGTTTTGTATGTTTTCTTTAGATTTGATGGTACCCATTTATAGATCTTGACATTATCCAGTGATTAATTTTTGAAATAAAAACGTTTTTAAAATTGGAAACACGTAAAAAGCTTTGATTCCAATAGAAAATTATGGCAAAAATCCCTTTGAGTTGAGATATGAAGAAATCGCTCGTGGCCAGCGTAACATTTCACAACTGTGTACCGCAGATGCAATAAAATATTATTATTTTGAAAGTAAGTAGTATGGTTAACATTTAATAGTTGTTTGATAGTTTACAAAGATATATTCATTGTATTTTCTAACTGAGTTTACGGCTCTCAGTTTACGATTGTTGAACTTTCTCTTTTACGAAATGTCAAACATTGTTAACAGTTCGAAAGGTAACACTCATTAATAAATCATATAAGTCTGGATGTGGCCGGTGCACCGGTTCATTTAGTGTGTAATTTTATGTCTCTGAGGCGGACATCCATTTATAATGAAGGATGTACAGTAGTTATTTTTGGCGACATACCTAATTGCGGTTAATGTAATAGTCAACTACCGTCACCATAAGTAGATGGCGTAGGTATATCTTTTTATTGCTGATTGTGCAACATTTCCGCGCATATATTGTAAGTTCGCAGTAATTCTTCCAAAAATCGACAAGGAAGTTAAAAATTTCAACCGCCCAGGATATGACGCGAAATATTTAAACGATTACCCACCGAAGGATGTACAGAACACCTGTTGATAATACCAAATCTACATTATAAACTATGACTAAAATTTGAATATAAATGCCTAATAATATAACATTCCAAGACTTGAACAAGATTACAATATAACATATATATAACGTTGGCAACGTTTATTCAGTTATAGGCGTTATAGGCTACAACTTGTAGAGTTCTTCTGCAGCGCTTGAGCTCAGGTTTGAGCTGAGGCTTGAGCTAAGGTTTTTGACAATAAACAAGAATAATACAAATAGGAATTGAAATAATTCGTTTCCTGTCAGCCGCTCTAGACATCGTGAAAAGCTTCGAACATTATTGGAAGCACCTATTGGAACAAGTATGAGGTTTACTATTCAATGCACAAATAATTATTTACATTTTATCTCAATTTTACGCAACTGAGCATTGGTGAATTTGAATACTCATAATTTTAAACTAACGATTCCTTTAGAATATTGCAAACCATTATGCATTGCTACGGGATTTCACAACATTATTCACAGTAATTAACGATTACAATAACACTGGCAGAACATAATTAAACCAAGGATGTTTTATTTGCACTATAATATTGTTTTTTTTTGGCCTTTTGCGGTTTCGTACTCTTTAGATAAGGCTAAAATAGCAAGCCTTGAACTAAAAAAGTAACAATTACCTTCCAGGATGAAGGCAAACCGAATATAATTATGATAATCATTAAGAAATGCAGTTTTAATTAAGGAACTTGGGAAACTCGCAGTTGGCGTATAAAAAGCTGAATTTCGTCCTTGTTCATACAACCACCTGTTGAGCGTCGAAGGAAAGTCTGATGAAAGAAACTCAAAGTATTGTTGTGAATCAATTATCGACGGAGTTACGAAATGCTTTTCGCACGGTCTATAAATAATCTTAATAAAATCTTTTGTCGTACCTAAAGCAACGCATTGAGTGTTTCTTTTGACAAATGCAATTATCATTCGCAAAACGTTGACAATTGAAAACTTAAACATAGAGCACGATCAGCTGATATTATCTGTGGGCTGTGGGTTATGACCTTGGGGAAATGTATGTGTATATTTGTTGTATATTTGTATAAAGAAAGATAATAAACCAGATGAGGAGGGCGTATTTAGAACACGGAGTAGATAAACAACACCCAATGATTAATGAAAGATTACTAATAGTGATTATCAGTACGTAGATAAAGGCGAGTGTCTACCTAGGATATGTACTGAGAATAAACAAGTATGATGGAAATTTTTTGATATATTATTCAAGTGGAAATTTGAAAATAACAACTACTTGACAAATTTCTCCATAGAAACATTGTTTGAGAAATAATATTTTCTCCTCGTTTTGCTTGTGTTTGAAATTGACTTCAAATGGTATATCAATCTGAAATAAATACAATGCCATTAATTTTTTTACTGAAATCTGCATTGACAAATCCTTTTTTAACTGTTTCGGAAGTTTAATTACCCTTGTTTGGGTTTTTATAGCGCTAATAAAGCAGTTAATGTTTATGACAAAATTATAGTCGTTACTGGTCAATTTTATGAGATGTTTTTATTGTGTGTTAAAATAATTTTTTTACTTGTAGTTAAGGAACTTACCGATATAAACTTTCAAATGCCAACATCCGGTGACATACAGGTAAGCCGGAAATGATCGCACTAATTAATGTAAGCTTGACGACAGACATATATTTCTTGGTCAAATCTCTCAGTTAGGTGTACTATATTTTAGATAAAACCTGCTGATTATCTGGAATATTCCATTGTGATTCCCATTGTCAAGGGGTTTTTATATTTTAGGAGCTTTCTATTTTGGGCACTATAGCTATTAAATATTTTAGTAAATATTTAATAACTATTAAATATTTTAGAATAAACAGCAACTTAAAGCCAATCAAATTTACATAAATTTTATCACAAAGTTTTGACAATTGAAATCTTCCATAATGTGTTTTATTTTGAATATCGACTATAATATATTTCTATCTTCATTTTTCTCTGATCTTACAGCCATTTTACCTAGGAATGCACATTGTAACTCCAATTAACTTTACAATTTCTGGTGAGAGTGTTTTTTCGCTTTGAAAGATGGAGATATTGCATTATATCCGGGAAATGTTATATCACCTGATATCCACGTCAATTTTTCCGCTAGCCATTTATCTATCTTATCAAAATTATAAAATATTTTCAATCTTTGTATTTCTTCGAAAATAACTGTCTGTCACCAAATCGCGGAAAATATCTTACCAATCGGTTTCTTTCATAGAAAGATAAGGAAACACTCAAGATCACATGAATTTACAACTCATTAATATACTCATAACAGTTTGACAAGTTTAAGCCGGTATTGAATATGGTTCTTCAATATTTTTGCTATTAATTACCACAGAAAATGTGCCAATTCGATGAGATTGTGCACAATAAGTGATCAATTAGAGGTGCAACTTGATGCACATCATACGTATGCAGTAAATTGCAGCGATACCACATCTGTGAATAGTATGGTTAGGAGGAAACGGTTCGGAATCATAGATGGCATCAGTTAGCCAGGATTCATTAATTACTATAATGTCATAAGACATATCACACACATTGATATAAACTAATGGCAACTTCGAATGTAGATCACGACAATTCTGGTAGAATACATGAACATCATGGGTCACAGTGTTGGGCAATTTTAGTTTTCGAGGTCGGAAAAAGAATAGTAACTAAGTATACCTCTTTTATGAATTAGCTCGATATTTTGTTCACCCTTAGCCAAACGTTCATCAAAGGATTGCTTAATGGTCCTAAAGAATTCATGTTGCATAGGAGTTTTGTCTCCAGTGATTTTAATGTTCTTCCACTGATGAGATTTTTTTTATATTGCTAATGTTGAAAATACTTTAATCACTTCAACGTAATTACTTAGTTGAACTTTTAGCGGTCGCCTATAAGCTTTTGTGACATCGAATTTACCAAGGCGAACCGGCTTCGCATTAGATACTCTATTTATAACGCAGAAGCCAAGCTGTTCAATGTCAATATCTCTATCATACCTTTACTGTTTTGACAAAGCTCCAGCTTTAGTTAACCCAAATAATATAATATTGCGCTTTCGCTTCTCTCTGTCGCTAACTTCGTGGGCGATTTTTTTTAAATTCAATAGGTGGAAGAGACTCTATAGTTCTTTCAAATAATAGCTCCAGAGTTGGTGTTAGCATCATTTTAAAGATGTTAGAATTTTAAAACCTCCAAAAATGTATTTTTGGGTCTAGATAAGGACTAAAAAATTGTGCTGAAATAATTATTTATATAGCTATTTATTATGTTGCCATAAAAATATAGATGCTGAACTTTATTCTATTTCCGCAAAAAACTTTTCAAAAAAGTTCAACGTTATGAACACAGTTTTCTTCTCAAGTGGCTTTGAGAAGCTACTTTTGTAAGAACTTCCACAGATAATCTTTCTTTGGTTTCTTCTTAACCATAAATTAAAATGATTTCAAGATTTAAAATGAAAGCAAGATCTGCAGCTGTCACATAAGATCCGTTACTGTACCACTGTAATTAAAAAAAGTCTCTATAGTATACATAGCGAAAGTAATAGCAAAAGGATAAGGTTATTAATAAATACTTTTTTACACAAATTTTTTCGATAGTTATAAATGTCGAAATGTAACGATAAAATTCTTGTTATATTTAGAACAAAGAATACGAAATAATTCAAACGCCTTGAAATATTTAAAGTTCACCTTGCCATGTACCTGCTTAAGTAAATAAACATTGTACGTAAACATTCATCAGTATGTCTTACTGAAACGTTTGTTAGATCGACGATTCTGGGAATTTTGAGATTTCCTTTGAAATTAAGTGTAATATTTAAATTCTCTGGAAGTTACGTCAGGTTGAGATCTTAATAATTCGCATCCTGCGCAGAAGACGCAAACGAGAATACTTTTGTCGTCGTAACAAGCGACATAATAAATAATAATAAGGAAAGGTCAGTGACATACAATCAACGAGGCTTGTTAGGAAGAAACGCAAAACGAACCTCATTTGTTTGCAAGGAAAAACGGAGCACAAAAACCTCTCATTAAACTGGATGGGGTCCGTTTACTAAATTCCTGGAAGCGCTACCCTTAAATAAACACAAAAACGTCCAGTAAATCAAGCCACCTAGGTTGGCGAATGACTCATCTCGCAAGCACCTGCAACTCAAAAGTAGCGTACACTTTTTTGTGCAAGCAAAACAAAGGCTCGAGATGTTTTAATTTAGTAATCTCATGGCTATATTTGCGTATTTTTCCATTGGAACGATTGCTCAATCCCCAGTTCCCTTTGATCATATCGTCACGCCCGTAATTTCATTAGCGATAAAAATAATCACGGTGGCGTTGACCAATTTATATAACAAAAAAAACTGATAACAGATTGAGACAAGACACGTCGGGTTTATCAGAATGAACCGGTTTGAAAGATCGATAAATCATTTTAATATACTGTTGGTTATGCTCCTCATATTGGTGATTACATCTTCGCTTTATTCTTTTGTGTGGACAATGGGGATTGTTTGCAAATGGGCGCATATTGAAGACCAATATGAGGGGGGCAATTAATAATTTCTCACTAGGAGGGCATTGTTTAATTTTCCGAGGTCTGTTCGATTGTTTTATGGTGCTCCTGAAATAGTAATATTAACTGAGTGAGGTCAAAGGTAGTTTATTTAGGAAGGTCCATGTATTATTTTGATTTATTGTAGTCTTGTTTATCACAATCAATGGCTATAGATGGAGTATCAGTGAATAGGCAATAAACGTGCAACTACAAATTTGGTCTTAAAATAAAGCTGTCTTATAGTTTTATCGCAACCTTGTGTTTTGCAACTACCATCTGCAATCTGAGGATTGAAAAGCCAGTGTAGATTTTCAAACTGCTTCTAGTTTTCAAGAAAATTACAAACATGTCCACTCGATGACTTCACTCATTCCGAAAATTATTTTTCTGTTTGCTGATGGTAACGGTCAGGATTAGTCTGCTTTCTTTTGTTTCATCGCGGCTGGTTTGTGACAACATAATAAATCCTAATTGACTGAAACATTTCGGCACTTCGTCAAAGGAAACCGACTCTCAAAAAAAAGGTGCAGGTAGAACCTCTTGGGGTGTTGAAACTCACCTGAGATCGTAGCAAAATTTCACTGCGCCCAGAAGTATAAAGAAATCTCCGAAGAACATTTCTTCATCCGGAAATAATGTAAACGTCAAAATAGAACCCTAGATACGAGGATTGCATTTAAGTGATTCTGCAAATCTATAGAAACTTCTTGGACATCAGATTCCAATGGAAAATAATTAAAATTTGAACAATCATCCTTTTTGATTTGATGAAATTTTGATTTTGTTTACTTACACTATCCTTCGTACTAATAACAATATTTTTTACAAATCAGTTTGTTGCCAAGCAGATATTTAGATTTACATTTAATACCCCTATTCCCGGAAACTGAGTTTATACAGGTAGATTTTAAAGATGTTAAATTTTTTGTAATGGTTAGGTAAGAAGAGCATGTTTTTAAAACCGGATGCTCACGAGCTTGTTTTTTATGCAGCTTGTTTGATTATGATAATTAATTAGTAAGCAATTCCCCCGCGTACAGTTTTTCAAAACAATCTTTTCGTGGTGGTTATTACCCGTTTTACAAAATAAAATATTCACATTACAATATTTTCTTCCTGCGTACCAGCTCGGAACTAATTTCTATTGCTAATTGCTAGTTGCTAATTGCTAGTTTCCTGAAACTAGCAGGAACCTCGATTTTTTGGAAATGATTTGGTTGTCCATCAATGATCAACATAACCTAATTAGCATTAAATTATCATATGATTCTGCTCAAGTATACAAGTGTCCCAAATTCGATGTTCACTATTGGTATCTTGGAAACGGTAAGAGCTACAGACTCGGTTAAATGGAACAGTATGGGGTGTTTATCTAAGCTGTTTAGATCTTCTTTTGTTTTAAAAAAAAAATGCATCCGCCTAGATATCCTCAAAAAACTGAAAATCGTCATTTTCTTCAAATGTGGATATTTTCCATATTATTTATCGTATCAAAAAATTTCGAAGGAAAAAGTCGTAGAATCAAAACATTCTGTAGGACGGTAATAAAAATATTTTTTACCCTGCACCACTTTCGAGATGTGACCGAAAGTTGTATTTTTTTAAATGGAAAACATTATTGGTTTTGATATTATTAAATTACTTGATTTTTTCACTTTCCAACGATATAAGGTTCGAGGTTATGATTTATCTTTCATAGTTCAGGAGATATGAAGAAAAATCATATTCCACACAGATCTTAACCCACACTATCCATTAAGAACTATGCTTTCAAAACAAAAGACTGCATATTTGGTATAATCTATACACTACGAGGATTTAACTCGGTACCATTCAATGCGCATGTGCTCCCTACCATACGACGCCCAACCAACGCAGAGCGTAGTGGGGTGGCGCGCGCTATACTATAG
>JAWQRJ010002200.1:0-14017 GCA_033557515.1 Diorygopyx duplodentatus | reverse complement strand
CTGTTAATATTCAGTATAGGGAATGTAACACAAAGTTGCATTAAATTTTAACATAGAATTCAAAAATGCAATAAAATACAGGGTGTTCCATTAGAAATAAGCAAGTTGAGTACCACTTCCGGTATAACCGGAAGTGATGAAAAGTTGAAAATATTTTTATTAAGACTGCCGTACCCAAAAACCAATAATCCCAACTTTTAATGTTCTGATTTACCTGATTCTCCATATCTTTTTAACGAACGTTCATCGTGCCGGATCCTGTATAAAAAAACGTCGATTACATTTCCCGAAAACATAATCATCTTCAATATGTGAAACATGAAAACTTGCACATTTGAACAAGCCGAGCAAATTAAACAAATGGAAATCAAATATATGTATTATATAGCTCATTATAATATTACATGCAGTGTGTCTCAATAGTCCGAGACTGAACGTATATCTCAAATATTAAGTTCTATTGCAAGATAGCATTGTAAATGGAAATTCCTGAAACATGTATACTGCTGTTTACTATAAATACAATGGTGTAAGTTTATTGGAATCAGACGAACTATTTCTTAGCTTATTGGCCGCTGGTGGATGGTTTAGTTAGATTGAGGTTCCGCTGAGGGTGCCTCGTGCACTTCCATTTCATTTTCTTCCCCGGTTCCTCTTTGAGTTTGGAGAGGGCTTTGAACGTGACCCTAATGATATTGACTTAGGGCCGAAGATTATACAGTGTCATTTTATCCCAAGAAGTTTGGTCCGTAAGTACAATCAATTGTTGTCCTTTTAGGTCCTCCTTTGAGGTCCCTCAGTGTACGAGTACACTGAGTATTTGGAAAATCACATAACTTTTAAACATGTTCATCCTTCTTTTTATACTTTTATACGTATTTCTGCAATGCTATATATTTGATATCTTCTATGTAATAATAAGTTTCTTGGTAGTTTAAATCTGACGAGTGTAAATATATTATATATTTCATTTTTACACAACAAATTCGATTCTATTCTATGTTTGACAATTTGGTCCAAGTTCGACAAGAAATTAAAAATGCAATAATGGGTGTTCTCACTAAAAAAAAATAATAAGTGAGTCAGAGCATCCTAAGGAAGTGAAACTTCATGAATATTTGAAAATAATTCTATGTTGTAGAGAGATGATATGGTGCAACCCTTATTTGAAGCATTATTTCCCCATCACTGATAGTCTTATTACTTATTATTAATTGCAGAATTTTTGAATCCGTTTGCCCTTCTTACGTACTCCATAATAAAATTCCGTTGACATGCCATTCAAATGCGTTTTTAATTACATACAGAACCACAAATACAGAATCATTTTTTGTTGACGTAGCCTACTTATAACGGAAAGAATTAAGAAGAATATTTATAAGGGAAAAAATGTACATCAAATGTTTCCAAATCAACTGAAAGCAGAAGTATAAAGAGAAATTTTGGTAATTGTAGCCTATTTATATGGAAAAAAATATATGCTGAAATATCAGAAATCTGTCTCTATTAATTTTCTGCATTCTTCCTTATATAGATAGAGCTTAAACCTTTTTGCTTCGATTTTTCATTCAACTTCGTGGTGCGTTCTATTCACCCGTTTTTTAAATATCGTCATATTTCAACTTTTTATTGTTAGATTTTAGAAAGTAATAGTGAATTAAGCATAACAACAACTGAAGAGCACTCAAAGTGATACTGGGCAACCAAAGGTTGTCACCCTCAATAATTTCAAAACTAACAAAGTTATTTTTATGCTGCGGACGATAGCAGATTGCTTTTATCAAAGGCTTCATTTTTGAATAAAACAAATTTCGTATTCCAAGGCGTTCTAGATATTTAGCCGAAAAGTACAATTTCCTTCCGAAAACCGTTGAAATAAAACAAATCGGCCAATTAGTAAATTCTACACTTCCATATTTATGTTTACGAAAGATCTAATTTAACAGTTCAGTCTTTTAAGTATATTTGTCAAAAGAAATCGGAATAACGGAATACATGCTTGTAGGAGTATTTGAAAGCGTATATGTAAAACATTAAAACTAACTAGTTTACTGAAATTTTAACACAGTATTTGGGTTTGTATTTTATTGTATTGTGTACTGATTATAGAGTTTTTTCCTATGATATGGTTGAAGCTTGAACGTAAGAAACAACCGATCTTATGGGCATGCTTGGTTTGTGTTTTAACTAAACCGAACAGTTTAGGTGATTGTGGATTTTTTGGTATAATGTGATATTTGTCTAAGTTATTAAAGCAGACATTACAGTTTTCTAAGTTTTGTTTAACTTCTTTTTGAAATGTAGGATCTTTGTTTAGAATGTATAAATTCTTTTTCTCTACAAAATCAATATTAGGGGATTATCTTTATCTGCTTTAACAGGTATTTCATTATGTTGGGTTGTTTTATGATTAATTGATTTTAGAAGTGAAATGTTAGAAATATTGTATTTTTGTGGTATTTCTTCTTGCTTTAAAAATGAATTTTTCAACAAATTACAAATTTGAAATTATGCGTAATTGCTATGATCAGTTACACAAGCACCTAAGCTATACGGTTTAAATAAAACACAAACCAAACCTGTCACATTGGCAAACATTTTTATGGATAACTTCAAACGGGTTTCGAGATATTTTAAATCTAATCATGCCAATACGAGCACCATATTATCAAGCAGGCAGCGGTAATAGGCAGCTTTGAGAGTTTAGTACTGACTATGAAAATATGTTCACACTGATTTTAGTTAATTGCCTTCACAAATTGCCTTTTTTCACTGATTTTATCAAATAACACATTGAGCCACACCACTGGTTTTTTTATTGGCGTGTTTAATTTTTTTCTCTCGGAATGATAAAAGGCACTTATGTTGAAAAATGGGACTCTTAATTCCTCGCCAATGTTGTGTTTCACACTAAACGTAATAAATTTAACATGAAATTAATTTACGGCAAACGCAATAACAATTCTTTTCTACCAGAAGGTAATGTTAGTATTTCGCGGTCACCGAGTCAGAAAATGTTGAAAAATAATAAGCACCACACATATACAATGTATGCTGTTTACTTTTTTTTACAAACCTTGCGATTTCACTACAAGAAAAGGAGGTACGTTTTAAAATATTTTGTCAGGTGAAGCGACGGTAGATAATAAACGATTTTGAGCCAAATAAAACCCTAATGAGATAGACTTGGAATAAACCTTACTGTTTTTGGTGTTAATGTTTGGTGTAGGATGATAAATGGTTGAATAATATGACCCTACCTATTTAAGTGAGAAAGCTGAAATTTAAGAAATAAATTTCCTGTGCGGAAGATGCTCCAACAGCATATAAATACTTTAATAGCAAGAGTATAGGAACCACCAGATGCAAGTTATGGGGCGATTAATGCACTAGAATTTAAATTTATGTAAATGCCGCTGAGACAAGTCTATAATAATTGGTCTCAAGTCTCAAATAACTCATATAACTTGGTAAATAAATAAAATTGTGAGGAAAACATCGATGCAGAACTGCTGGCGAGATCTATCGGCGGGAAGCGAAACAGCTTTTAAAAAAGCGTGCCCCAAGGTAACACATGGTAACACAAAGTGTTTCTTGTGTTTTACCCGCGGGAAATCGATAGCTGATGACCTTAAAGAACATCGTTTTAGGATATAAAAATGAGTTTTGCTTATATAGCTAGGTTGCGGACATAGGGAGCTATCGTGTGCTGGTCGAACGGAGCTAGCTTGGTCTGTTAGCTTTAGTTTAAGATGGCGCTACCTAAACTAACAGACTGGCAAGTTCGGTTAGGGGTAGGAAACAATGTTTTTTGTGTGTTTACCCCTCGAGTGAGCTCGGTCTTCCAGGTACTAGTTGTTTAACGACAATCAGAGATTATTCACCTGATTGTCGGGACTAATGACTTATTCCGGGCCTTTTGAAGCAAGTGGGGACAGGAAAGAACCCTTCCTTTAAAGGTGTACCAGCGTGCACCTTTAAAAAACACAAAGTCGATAAACAGCCTGGATTTTTGAATCTGCTTTTGAATTAAATAAAACTTTTCCGTTCTCTTATCATTCACTTTGCAGTTTGAATTGCACTAAAACATTTTTTGTAGACATGGCCTACTTATAAGGAAAGTAATTGAGTGTAGACCAAATATTTTCAAAGCATCTGAAACATCCAAAACTATAAAGAGAAATTTTTGGTAGTCGTGGTTAATTTATATGGAAAGCTTTCAGATTCAGGTTCCAAACTTTCGGATTTTTCTTCAGTAAGTCATATAAAATAGCACTTGTCTAGTAAATGCAAATTACGTATGAAAGAATACTTTCTACAATACTCCCAAATAAAGTAAAATTTTCCGAAAGCTTGGAACAGATAAAGGGAGATTCTTTATGAATTCATAATATAGGTAAAAGTACATGTTTTTGGTCTTCGATCCCACTTTGCAGTACTCACTATTTCACCCAATCTCACATTTTTTTGTATCTAAGCAGATACCTATTTCGGGAACAATGTTTCAAAATCTTCAGTGAGCAGAAATGTCGTTGTTTAAGAGTTTTATTTAAATTACGTAAGGTCAATAATTCCAAAATTTTGAATTTTGCTTTTGTTTTTAGCATCTATCTGCACGATGATGATGGGCACTATGCTAGCGTGGCCTTCACCATCAATTCCGAAGTTACTGGGACCAGAATACGACATTACAATAGAAGAAGCGTCATACCTCACGGTCGTAGATCCGATTGCTATGATCGTGGGAAGTCCTATATTCGCCTTCTTAGCTGATAAAATTGGAAGAAAACCCACAATGGCGTTTGTACCGTTTACGTTCGTTGCCTCTTTGGTGATTACAATATTTACAAAAAACATATACGTTCTATGCATTGCAAGGATGTTTTCTGGTTTATGTTACGCGTGTTCTTTTTCTTCAGTTCCGACATACGTTGTCGAAGTGACAACTCCAAAAATCAGAAGTAAGTACGGTCATTTTTTAATGACGATGGCTTACTCCGGACAGTTTGTGACCAACCTAATTGGTCTTTACTGTGACATTCCCACTATGGCCTGTGGACTTCTATCAATTTCCGTTATTGGATTAATAGTCCTTTATTTTATTCCTGAAACTCCCTACTATCATCTAATGAAAAATGACGCGGAAAAGGCAAGACGATCTTTAGAGATTCTGCGAGGAACAAAAAACATAAACGACGAACATAATGCTCTAATTGTAGCTGTCCAAAGACAACTTGCAGAACCAGGGCATTTCAAAGATCTATTTCTTGTGCCTCATAATAGAAAAGCTTTGATAATATGTAACATAGCAAGAGGCATCCAACAAGTGAGTGGTATCATTACTTTTATGGCGTATAGTCAATATATTTTTGAACAAGCAGGTACGCAAATTGCCAGCGGTTATGGAGCAATGATTTTTGGGGGAATGTTGGTAGTATCCAACACCTTCTCCAATATAGTTTGTGATAAATTCGGAAAACGATTAGCTATGGTGTACTCCTGCACAGGAGTCTGTTTTGCAATGCTTGGCGAAACCATTTTCTTTTTCTTCCAGCAATATACAGATATTGACGTGAGTCCAGCCAACTGGTTCCCAATTTTGGGGTTAGCTATTTTCGTAATATTTTTCTGCATGGGCATATCAAATGTACCAACTTTACTCATGGGAGAAGTATTTTCATCAAATATGAAGCCGCATGGCGTAACGTGTCTGAACATGGCTTTTGCATTATATATGGCTAGCGTAAATAAACTCTTTCAATACTTGATGTCCACATTTGGCTTATGTGTACCGTTCTGTTTATTTACCGTCCTCGCATTCGTTAACATCTTCCTTTCATATTACTTAATTCCGGAAACGAAAGGAAAGACTTTGGAAGAAATACAGATGTTGTTAAAAGGAACCACAAAATCTCAGGTGTAGTTATAAAAAGAGTGTAATTTATTTTTCAATATAAGATTTCTATTTAAAACTGTTGTGCTTATTTATTCATTCAGGTAAATATGAAAATACTGCATACAAAATGTCATAATTTATGTAAGTTAGTTATAGTTTTTGTAACAAAAGTAAAATTGTACAATTAGAGACATCTAGTAGGCAGGCAGAAAACTAAATGGCCGCCGAGTGGAAGGACTCTTGCATATAGTAGGGATCTGACACAACCGTTCGACGATGTCTCCGTTTATAATACAAACAGGCAACACAATACACATTGCATACACAAACTAGTACAGATAAACAATAAACAATGGATAGAGGGTATTCCTTCCGACCACGGAATAAAAACTATACGTGCAAAATCAAGAGTTGCTTTAATCACTAGTGTCTGTCCATCAAAGACGGAGTTTGATTACGTCACAGTTACGTTTTGACCTATCATAAAAATTGCTCATTCCCACTTCATCAATAATCTATCAAACCAGTGAATATTGCAACTCTCGGAAAATACTGATGAGGTCATAACTCTGACAAATAACATAAGAAAGTAGTGGTAAATGTCAGAATATGCATTTTAAAAATACTTCTCGACATGTCAGAAAACAATACACAGAAATAAATTTTACATGTAAATTTTACAGATATAAATACTTTAAAATTTATAAATTTTGCGCATTACTTTATCATAACCCTGTGTACTATACAATATTTAGATCTTTTTAAAAATACATGCAATGTCAGTAATACAAATAGCTTTCCTCGGTCGAAGTTTTCATGCGCAATATGGCCAATTGTAACATCCCGCCTTTTCCTGTTTTTGCTCTACTATTTTACCAGCGGAAAAAAGATTAATTACAAAATTTTGTCCAACATGTATTAAACATAATTTATATTTTATTAGCAGGGTTTTACCATGAAAACGCTTACATTTGCCGATTGTATTAAAATATGTAATTAAATAACCAAAATATACTAATAATAAATTAATATCAAAGCATTTATATAAACAAATACTTGTAAAGGTTATTTTTTCTTAATACCTTTTTATAACCTATATCTAATAATTTTCTATTTTTAATTCACTTTCACCTCAATTTTGTTTTATTATGGGGACATCGCAATGTCGGGGGATTGGCGGTTTTATTCATGAAAATAGAACAAAAAACTGTTACCTGAAACTTAAATATAATACCACTAAAGAGAATTTTTGTCAAGGAAGAAAACGCCTCCGAGAGGGAGTTCGAAACTTGTCTCTCGCTTTCCGAGCGAACGCTGTAGGTTTTGGGCTATTCGGGGACCTTCCCAGCATCTTTGGAATTCACACCAACCTGTTTTTATAATCGAAACACTTCGGTAATAGCCGGCGTTACGATATCCATAAAACTCCCAGCCATAAAATTTATACATTGTTTCTCCATAAGAGGTTTTTTCGCGACAACTTCCTTAAAATCTTGTTCTTTTCAATTATTCCAGAAAAAAATTGCGTAACCAACGGTGTATCAGAATTTTTTCGAAATATACCGTATTTGGATTGTTATAAAAAACAATACAACAGAAACTAAGTAAAATATTTTGAAACGGCTTTCACTGCTGGAAAGCCCAACGTTAGTACTATGTAAAACAGAGTTTTCGTCGTCGAATTTTCACGCCATCAGATAGCAACTACGCTAATTATAACACCCTGCACAACTTGTCTTTTTCCTAGTTTATTCTTCAAATTGGGTGGGCGAAAAGAGCAATTTCAACATTTTAACATTTACGTCGCACAGAAAATTGTCTACTCTTTATAAATCGGTAATAAGCAAGGTATTTAATTTCTAGGGATCGTTTCAATGTTTTCGTCGTCGAATTTTCACGCTTTAGGTAGCAATTACTAATAACCTGAAATAATTCACTTCGGACAAATAGTGTATGCACTATTTGTCTGTTAAATTGATTTGTGTTCGTAAATGTAGCTCCATCCGAAAACATCAAATTGAACAAAAACAAGGGATTTAACTCTATTTTTCGCAGGATCCAATTATAAAAGTTAACACGATTTAAGTGATCATTTCCTCGAAAGTCTTGATGTGCGGACATATGATAAGGATGAAATTTGAATTTATGTAAAATATTTATGACACAACCCACACCTCTTTCTTCACTCGTTACCGTTGAAGGTTTTTCTCTTTGCCTCAACACATCCCTTGTGAAGAAATCGTATGTGATTTCCGTGATTGATTACCCATTAAATAAATTAGAAAAGTCTGTATTACTGATTTAACTATAAATTCTAGAAAGGGAGGGGTGTAATAATTTTACACGTGTGTTATGAAACTAATTTTAGATAACACTTTATTAGTCTACCGATTTCGGTAAGTACATTACCATCTTAATGGACTTTTTGATTATAAAAATCGTAAACTACAATTAAAATCACGTGTTAATATTATTGTAGACTTAAAAATTTAAGCTAACTTACGTTCGTAACATCACTATGAATTATGCTATCGTAGGAATCTTAATCTTGAAATTACATTACATATTGACGAAATTTCATGTGGATGAACAACTATTTGGAGTAATTTAAGGATAAAATCTTTTAAAGGACATGCTCGCTTCACTTATGGTTAGGCTCGCAAAAATGTATGTTAATGCGGTCGCACAAGTTTTATATGGAAGTGTATAGTATTAAGCGCGCGAAACATGTGTTTTTTGAAATTATAAGTTGGATTTAAAATTATTATGTTGTTATGTTGTACAAACTACGATTAACAGTTATATATCATCTGTCGATAGATATTTATATCATCTGTCGATAGAATATCATTATATGTATAATAATATCATAATTATATCAATTATTAAAATAAATCTTATTAGCAAGTTCCTAAAAATTAATAAGTATTAATAAGTTCCTACATTCAAATATTAATTAGTAAGTTATTAATAAATTCACAGAAATTATATATTATATATAAATAAAATATATTATATAATATTATATATTTTAATTCAACAGAAATAAAATATTCCAATTAAAACAACAATTTATGAAAACAGAAATTAGGAAACAATACAAAAAAGTAAATAATTACAATATAACATTATACAACCTTTACTCAGATTTAAATATAAAATACCACTTTTTGTTAATTGACGAATATATTTCAAAAGTCAAATTCTTCAATAAAATTACGCTTCATAAAAGAACTAACAAACACAAAAAGAAAGTAGAAATATTAAAATCAATACAAATCCCAAAAATACAATTTGAAAACGCACACAAATTCCACGCCCGTTTTACCAATCTTTCATCTCTGAAACTAAATAAAACAGAAGAAACACTTCTTCAAGAAGGACATAAATGTGCTCCATACAAAGAAATCAACCTCCCAAAATTAACAATAGAAATAGAAGCAGCTATCAAAAACCATCCAGAAGAAGAAGAAGTAATCAAAAGACAAATCATCACAACCATCAGAAAAGAAGAAAACTTACAGTAACGAAATAGAAAATCAAGAATACAAATAGATCGAGAAAACATCACACTACGGAACCTACAAAAGAGAATATAAGAAAAAAACATCATAGTAACATCAGATGACAAAAATATACTCAAAAAACAGAGCAATTTAAACAAGAAAATCACTTTATAGAGATAAAGAGAAACTCCAATCAAACTGTTCACAATGATTTCAAAAGAATCATAATAGACACATCAGAAACATTAAACAAATATAATTTTATTCCTAAAAAAGTTTTACCTATGAATCCAAAAACCCCTAAGTTACATTCACTTCCTAAAATACTTAAAAATGCACAAATATCCCTATGGTATCCTAATTATAATCTCCACCAATTCTACTTCGTATTTTATATCTAAATATTTAGTAAATTTTTTCAAAAGCATTATTAAATTCACACCTAAACATACTATAAAAAATCGTTACATCTTATTCAATAACATCCACAATCTAGTACTGCCCTGGGAATTTACAACTCTATCTTTTGATATTGCAAATTTATACACTAAATAATTATTAAAGAAACAATTATCATAGCTACACAACTAATCAATAATCACATAAACAACAACACTGATGCTAATAACTTAATAAAACTGCTTGCATAAGCAAAAATCACTTCACTTTTAATAATAAATACTACAAAATGATAGAAGATTTACCAATGGGTTCCCCACTTAGTGGACTCATGAAGAAGAACTTATCATTTAGAAGAAATCATACACACCAGCAATTTCGATTTCATTAACAAGATTATTTTATGGAACAGATACGTAGACGATATTCTGGTCATAATTGACACAACTAATATAAATGTTATAAACCAACTTCATAATTTTATAAATATTTTACACCCCAAAATAAACTTCACCATAGAATTAGAAAATGACCACACCTTAAATATATATCACATTAATAACTTCCCCACATTCAATTAACTATAACATTTATAGAAAACCTACACAGACTGACACCATCACCCCTTTTAACTCATTTCACGACCCTTCAATCAAAAGATCAACATTTATGTCTTATATATACAGATTAAAAAACACACCTCTCAATCTTAATAATATGAAAAAGAATTAGCCATCATACAACATATAATAATAATAATTACCTATAATAATGCCTATAATAATAATTACGATATCCACTATGTTAATAACGTTCTTCAAAAATACAACAGTAAACCTAATAACCAAACAACACTTTTACATATAGAAAATAAACCTAAAGCTATCTATGGACCTATCACATACCAAGGCAAGATTTGTAACAAAATTAAAAACATAACTAAAAAGTTCAATATCTCACTTGCCCTCAAAACTAATCACAATCTGAATAACATACTCAACAATAGTAAACCTCCTACCAAGTTGTTAGATAGAAATAGTGTATACGCCCTTACTTGTGAAACATGCAATGCTACATACATAGGGGAGACAGGCAGAAGAATCGAAATAAGAGTCAAAGAACCTTACGAGCAATAACTCTAACTTCGGCAGACACATACATTTCAACAATCACAATTTCACTTTCGACAATATCAAAATAATTCATCAGCTTAATAAAAGCTACTTAATGGAAATATTCGAAAGGTATGAAATATATTCTTTTAAAAAAAACACCCACAAACACTTTTACTCAACGATCAACTAGAAAACAATATTTCACATATTTACTATTCCCTCCGACACCCTTTTAATAATAACAAAAATAAATATTTATAAAATTTCTTATTTTTTACAACACTTCAAATTTAATACCTTTTCCATTCCTATCCATTACTAAATAATCACTTCACAATTTTTCCAAATTTCTTTAAATAACTTTTTTCTTCTTGTTCGATTGAATGATAATGAAGTTTCTCTTTAGCTCTATAATTATAATAATTTTAAACCATATCGTGCTGTTTTTTATTATTTTAAACATTTTAAATTTTAACTTAGGGATAAGATTTATTTTAATAATTGATATAAGATCCTATCTGCAGATGATATAAATCATATAACTGGTAAATCGTAGTTAATACAATATAACAACATAATAATTTGGTTGGACTGTTCATCCAAATGAAATTTCATCAATATACAATGTAATTTCAAGATTAAGATTCCTACGATAGCATAACTCATAGTGATGTTAAGAACGTAAGTTAGTTTTAATTTTTAATTTCTAATTCTACATTAATATTAAGACGTGATTTTAATTGTAGTTTACGATTTTTATAATCAAAAAGTCCATGAAGATGGCAATTACCGAATGTAATTACCGAAACCGGTAGACTAATAAAGTGTTAAAGATCTAAAATTAGTTTCATAACATACTAATTGGTAAAATTATTACACCCCTTCCTTTCTGGAATTTACTCATTAAATATTTCTGCTGCATGTCGGTAATTACCATGACATTCACCCAAAATGAAGAAAATGTGAAATACTTCTTGAAATTCATTCATTGTACGCACTAGTTTCAAATATCTATCAACTGCAGTAGACTACTTAAACATGAACGGATACGATTTCTGCGATGTTACTCATAGAAACCCCCCGAGATCTACGATCTCGGAAAATTGAAGATGAAGGCGAAGATATTTCAGACATAAGTTATTTACTGTTTTGCGTCCAATGAGTTGGCATTATTAAAACTAGATGCTCACATTTGACGGCTTAAATTTTGCGTTAGTCGTCCTAAATTAGGGTTAGGAGAAGTCAAGGGTGGCCAAAATGAGTTTTAAGGTTTCCTTTGTTTTTTTTAGGCTCTCCGGGAAAAGTTGTTTCTCTGATCCTTAGATTTCGTTTGTTGCCCTCTGCCGAGTTATACAGCTTGACATATTAGGATTTGGAGTATTAGTACCTTTGTTACCAATGTACCTTTCTGATCTTTGAAAATGAATGTAGTTTTAAATAAATGATATCCTTTACATTATACCCGATTTATGACCTTAAAGCAGGGGATTATGACCTTAAATAGGGGAAATATACTTTTATAGATTTACAACCCTAAAAGAAGCGTCAAACCTTAACAATAAATGAAAATAAACAATAAAAACACTCAATTCTTATGCGAAACGCACTACACTATATTCTAACAGAATTAGTAAGAGGTTCTCTTCTTTTTCCAATCAAATTTATAAAGCAAGTCTTAGAAAGACAAGATGTTTACCAAGATGTTAGATAATTCGTGCTATATAATCATAATAACGTGCTACATAATAACTGCTGTATAATCATATGCAAATTCGACCAACGAAAACTCTGTTTTAATAATACTAGCATCGGGCTTTCACGTGAAAGCCATTTCGAAAGATTGTACTTAGTTTTCAAAATATCGACACGCAGTCGATATTTTGTTACCTGTAACTTAAATACCATTGCTGGTTACAGATTTAGAAAGAGTCGATAATTTTCTGTGCGACATAATTGCTAAAATGTTCAAACTGCCCTTTTCCCCACGCAATTTGCAGAATAAACTAGGAAAAAGACCTGCAGTGTTTTATAATTAGCTTCATTGCTATCTGATGGCGTGAAAATTCGACCGACGAAAACCCTGTTTTATGTAGTACTATGTGAAAGCCGTTTCGAAATACTTAGCTTTTGTTTTATAACAATCCAAATGTGATCAATTTCGAAGATATTCTGGTACACAGTTGACTTCGCAATTTTTTTCTGGAATAATTACTGGAAAGTCGACTTACTCACTTTTAGATGCGAAAAAGGACCGTTTTTCGTGGTGCGAGTGGGCACCCTGTACGCCATATGTCTATTAAAATGTTCTAATTGATCTTTTCCCGCACCCAATTTAATAGAATAAATTAGGAAAAAGGCAAGTTAATTAATTAATTTAATTAACTCTAACTTAATTTTTGTTTTATATCAATCGTAATATGACAATTTTAGAGGAATTTCGAGTACATCGTTGCTTTCATAATTTTGATATAAAGATTTAACATATGTTTAATTGTAAAAAAGTTATACCGAAAAAACTTGTTGTGCAGAAACAATGTATTAATGTTATGGCTGAGATTTTATGTCCGGTTTCAAAAATAACAATTTCCTTATTACATAAGCCTTCCGCTTAACAATTAACAATTAACCTCTTTAGCCAATGATTCTCCGATTACATATTGAAGTATAGGAAGCATTTAGCCAGACTCGCACCAACAAATGTTCTCGTACAACGTTGAGATTAAATCGAGACTTATTTATTCTCTTTCCGAATTATGTAACAACACTATTATCTCTAGATTGTGCGCTCCATGAACTCCTTTTTAAAAATAATTATCTAAAATGTATATTTTGCCAAAAATACATTAGTAGTCGTCAGTGACTCGCAGAACATGTATGATGTTAAAATTCAAGAGGACGAGAAGCCAAAGCAATGGCCGCAGTACACTGCTTGTGTAGTAGGTATGTAATTGTTGGTTGCGTTAACTAAATACTATTTTAAAAATAAACTAGCATTAGTTGTCTCCTGTCCAAATTTCTAAATATAACCGCCAGTTAACAAAATAAGCAGTTTCTTTAGAAGTATTTTACTTGACTTTAGTTTGGACTGTTCAATTATAAAT
>JAWQRJ010002199.1:0-14019 GCA_033557515.1 Diorygopyx duplodentatus | reverse complement strand
ACGCCTACATGTCGACGAGATATAATGGGCATGCTTTAATATACGTATACGGTAGGATGGGGTGTGGCGCACTTGCCGTATGGTACGGGAATATTTATTTCTACGGTATATTGTTGTGTAGTGCTGGTATAATACACCATCACCATACAATATTCATCCACATAAATCATTATAATCTGCCAATTGTCTGCTTAAAGGTATCTGAGCATTGTTTGAGTGTTATGGAGTTACATTGGTTTGGAGTTGTGGAGTCATATATATTTAATTATTGACAGGAAGCAGAATGATGAAAAGTGAAGAGAAAAGTGGATTAAATATTATCAGGTGTACCAGTTTTAAAGGTCATTCAATTGCCTAACCTAATAGAGTACTACAAGAACAGTTTGTCATATTAAATTTAAGAGTTGGTAGTAATCACAGCGTAATCTAGGAAAATAATCTGGGTTCAGTACCTCTCCTTCTTCGAATATTTGCAGTGATATGCACAAATCGTATCAAATTTTCGTCCTTACGTAAATTAATTTATTTGAATCGTTTATATGAAAATATTGTACAGGATACTTTAAGACGTAAATACTTATTTATTAGTATTTTTATATAACCTTATTGAAGATGGAATCAAATGTAAGTTGATTCAAACGTTAATTATCATAAGTATTTCGATAGTACTAAGCCAGAACGTATGAGTCGTTAACGTATAAAGATATGTAAAATATGAAATTTCATATTACAATATCTTGTAATATATAGTATTTAAAATTGAAAGTGATGGAATAAGCAGGGTAAAAATGAAACAAAGAAAAAACGTACTGAATGATTCGTTGGAAGAAAATTGGAATTATTTGAATGTTTTCTTTTGTATGAGATGTAGGAATTCTATAATAAATTCAGTAGCAACTTTACTCTTACGTAAAAGTAGTGTAACTTTTGCTACATGCTGACCTGAAAGTAGATCCCAGTTTATACAACTTTTTAAACTCATACACTGTAGTAAAAAAAATGCAAGTATACGGAAATTAAAACTTTCTGTAACTTCAGAGAAACGTAGTACTCATTAAGTACTCATTAACTTTACTTTGACTACTAACAATAATCATTCAATTAAAAAAAGAAAGAGGCTATAAATAATTATACTGGGTAGAAAAAGGAGTAATCTATTTCACTCTAACTAGAAAAGGTCTAAATAATCTGTAAAAGTTTGTGAAAGCTTGCTCCAACTTTCCCCGTTATTATTTTTATTTTGAAGGAAATGATACCCTCCTAATTAACAGTTCCGAACTTATTACTTCCAGATGCGATCGATTCAGATACCAACGTAAGTCGTTAGTATTTAATCTCGACGAACTTTTTAATACCGGAACTTTGAAATTGTACCGATCAAGACGTGGTATTTGGCTCAAACGTTCTCTGAAAGAACTTTTAACCTGAAATTGAAAAATACACTAACCCTCTAATATTTACGAAGTAATTGATAGATCTCCTCTTGTGATAAGCCCACCTTGTGTCAACGCAGCCCATATTTGAAATATCTCATATAGCGTATGTTGACACGGATATCCGGTTGGATGCTGGATAGCGGAACAATTATCTTCACACGTCACTGGGTCAATTATCGTTAAACAATTACACCTTTGGTTTATAAAAGCATCAATTTCGGTGTTATGAGGGTAAAGTAGTTATTTAGCGAAAATTCAGAGAGTTGGTTGGATCTATAGATGTAATATAAAAAATATATAAGAAAAAGCTATGAGCAAAGAAATTACATAAGCTGGTATGATAGTAATGGAGGTGGAAAATGGAAACAAACTTTCCAAAAATTATGATAGTTATTATCACAAACTATGTGGTATTCGTTGTGGGTAACACGAAATATGATGGATGAAAATATCACTGTGGGCAATATGAGGATGGACCATCTCCTATATCTTATTAAAAAGAATATACATCTGCAAGTAATTTTAAAAGTATGCCTTGAAGTATTGGTATGATTCAAGTACGAAACGAGTACGAACATATATCCTACGTACACAATGAGGCCTACCTAACGTTTATTAGTGACAAATTGCATTTGCTTTGTGTAAAATTTATACTAGAAGGAACAATGAGGTATTGCATTGTGCGTATAGCGTGATATGCAATATATTTTCGCGCCAACATTTTTCGTGCATAATAATTTATACATAAAATATAATTATCTACATCTAAAGTAATACTATAATGTATTAATTGCCAGAATAGACACTTAAATCGTCCTTTTCACGCTCACTATTCACGTTCACTATTAGATCTCACGTTTGTTTGTGTGTTTTACTTGACTTTACAAAATAACATATTACTGGAAAGTAAGAGTCTGATTTATTTGTGGACGATAGTAGGAACTGACTATTCGACTTTGTGTTCGGGTCTCAATACTGCAAGACGACTCAGAATTTCCGGAACCACTAAAATGATTACTATGGTGTTACAGTAATCATTATAATATAGCTATGTAGAAGACTAGAGTTCAAAGATAACAGTAAACAGAGAGCCTCATATAGCCTTTATCTCATGTCTATGGAGAGTTGGTTTCAATGACAGTAACTGTATAATTTGTACAATAGATCTCTTCCCTCCTCCTATTGAGGTCTCACAAACCCAGTTTCGCCGCTTTCTCTCTTTTTGCCATGCTCCATGTCTCGCAAGCAAAAGTCGCCTTATATACAAACAGGTTTTACACATTCTCAACTTTAGCCCTCTAGAGCTTTTCTTATTATTCATCACTCCTAATCAATGCATAGAGGTCCCAATTTTCCGCCAGTATACCACACTGTATTCTCCTCTTATACCTGGTTTCCTGTGGAATCCTGTTCCCAAATACTTAAAAATTCCACCTCTTCAAATCTGTACTTTCTTCCCTTTTTCGTTGTCTTTATTATTCCACAGCCCTCTTCTGTCCATGCCATGTACTTTGTTTTATCTTCATTTATTGGCAAGCTTACTTCTGTCTGTTCTTTCAATTTTGTTATGTTCTCTGTGGTTCTTCCTTCTTTCTTATTATCATTGTTAAGTCGTCCGCTAAAGCTGATGCTTCTTATTTTTAAAACAACCGCCCAGCCTTCCTTCCATTTTCACTTTATTATTTGTTTACTTCAATGTTAGTTTTATCATGTTTATAAATTTTTAATCTATTCCCAGTTTTTCAGTGCTTTATATAGTTTTTTCCTTTTTATGCTATCGTGCCTTTTTGAAATCTACGAAAGCTACATATGTGTCCTTTTGGTGTTCATAACTTTCGGTCTGTATCTCTCTAAGTGTATATATAGTAATTTGTTCTATTCTACTATTGTAATCTGGTTTATTACTAACCTTGGTGGTCGGAACCCGGCTTTATATTCTCCCATTTTTTTGTCCATTATCCTTGTTAGCTTCTTTATATGCGTGGCTACTATTTTGTAGGCTACATTTAGGCGTACTATCCCTCGGTAATTACCACAGTCCATTTTATCCCCCTTTTTCTTATAGATCGGTACTGGAATAGCTTCATTCCAATCCTGTAGTAATATTTTCTGTACTCAGATCTTTTCCAGAAATTTTTGTATCCACTCAGTTAGTTCCTCTCCCCTCCACTCTTGAAAAACTCCGCTGATAAGAGTTCACCACCTTGGCCCCCTATTGTTTTTCAACTTCCTTATTAATTATTTTATTTCTTATTTTGTTGGTGTTTCTTCATCTTCTGATATTTCTTGGACAATTTCTGATTCGTTGTTTTTCTTCTTCAGTTACAGTTTCTCCCTGATTCTCGTTTCTAGTCAGCAATTCTTCAAAATGATCTGTCCACAGTTCTAGTACTTTCTTCTCTGCTCCCACCAATTTTCGTTCCTTGTCCTTGAAATATATCATTTTGGTTGATGTTTATTTCTCTCTCACCTGATTCCCTTGCACACACTTCGTATTTTGTAATCTTCTTTTATCTTTACCTGGTTTTTGTAATCTTGTTTTGTCTTGTCTAGCAGTTTAGCTGCGTATTCTTTTTTCTCATTTCGTAACATTTTTTTGCACTTTTTCCTTTGTTCCTTATACACTTCCCTTGTTCTGTTTATTTCCTTTCTCAACATGTCCAGTCTTAATATTTTTCTCCTTCTTAAGGCTTTTTCATATTCTGCATTAAACCAGTTTCCGTTCTTGTCTTTATTCTTCGTGTCGCTATCTTCGCGCTGCTGTCTCTTTTCTTCGATCAATGCATTATTATGGTTTTCCTCCTTCACTCTCTTTCATATTTGTTTAATATTTCCCTTGGGCTTTCTATGTCTTTCTTCCTTCCTATTATTTGGTTTTCCATTTTATTCCATTTCAGCTGTATTTCGATATTCAAAGTATTTGTTGGGCATCCATTTTACACACAGTTTATTTCACTTGTTTCTCTAAAAAACAAAGTCTTGCAAAAAAGTCGCAGTACCTACTGCACTATTTATAAACGTTTATAAGATCCGTCTATTTAAGCGCGGTCCAGAGATGGCTCACGGCTCAACGCCTCGACTGAGTCCACCTCTACTCCTCCAATCACCTCGTTTGTTTACTTGTAGAAACTTATTTTTACCTTATTTATTTGACGATCTTCTACTCCCTCTTTTTCTTCTTTTTACTTCCGGTTTTTCTCGAAACACATGGTTTCCTTCCTATCTTGTTTTGTCGCTCATTAGCACTCGAAGGCTTTCGACGCTAGGCTTCCGACACATTGATCGATTGTTAGGTATTCTTTGCGCTCTTTACTTACTGAATCACATAAAGACGAAAACATTATTGCTCCTAACAGTGGCAATTTAGGGTAATATAACGAGTTGTATGAAATAATTTCAGTATACAAACTAGTTTGTTCACCGAGGGTGTTCTCGACAACCACTTACGATGTTTATGTCGAGTTTGACGCTCTCATTAAACTTAAAATTAATCGCCGAAATAACGACCCGCGTCTGCAGGATGTTTTGACGAATTTGATAACGTAGGAAAGCTACTTTCATCGCGACATTGAAGTCTCGCGAAATTTATAATTTAATTTGTGAAAGTTGGGGAAGTTTTGAGAATTTCGAGCCGACTTACGACCAGAAGGCAACATAATGGAAATTTACTTAGGCAAGACTGTAAAGATAAACTGAAGTAAAAAAAAAACTACGCTAAATAATTGAATCGTGCTAATTTTCACTTTAGAAACCTTAATTACTTACTACTTATTTTGAATGAACTACGTAATTATGTTACATAATTAAATAAGGAGTTAAGGAACCGTTCTTTATGGTTGGGCGCCCGTTGTTTATTCTGTATTACGCTTTCGTACTTACATACGCAGAATGCTTATGGGAAAGCAATTAACCTCGGCCAAAGTAGGTAATGTAAGCAGCATACCTGCAACAAACGAAATTTGATTAGATTATATCTAAAATGGTGTTTTTCTTTGTTCTTGTATGGTATTAATTTAGATTTAAGTAACCTAATTTAACAATAGGGTCCTGTGTCTTCTTTCAAATAGTTGATCTTAGAAATTGTAAAGCAAGCAAATTGCGCAATTTTAGGGATTTTAAAGAATTTAACAGTCACTAGGTAGAAATGGTGAATCGCTATTATAAACGGTAAACATTGAATGTAGAATGGATAAATGTTCTATCCTTGGGAATTTAGTCCATACTTGGGATTTTCAAGTCCCATTTGTGATTACGATTAGTGATATTTAGATGAACAATTTAAAAACCAAACATTTCCAGGGGTTCCCAGTATCTTATTCATATAAGAAATATAGCCTAAGGTGAATATATCCAGCGCCTTGGACGCTAGAAAAGTAGACCGAAATAGAAAGTGGTGGACTTGTTTGTAATCTATTTACTGCCTATGTTTCTCTACGCCATAAATTTATCACAGATGTTACCTACATGGAAATTATAAAAAAGTTTCGTTCCTATGCTATATATTCAGATATGCCGTATTAAACTCACATTTTATTTCCGCGGACTATAACGGAAATACACCACAAACCGGAGCGTAATACTTGTTTCTGTCTTATTCCCGATGCAGATACAACACAGGTCTATACGTTCACATAAATAATAAGAAAATTGGGGTTGCCAAGGGGAACTATGTGTACCACTTACCAATTATTATGTTACCCATTATCCTGTAATAAAAAGGTATTATTACTTTTACATTGATCGCGAACTACATATAGCAAAACCCTGTATGTATAAAACACTGTATAAGAATGGTAGCAAATAGACGTAGCAAATAGAACATAAGATTGCGATTAAGCTGTTGTGTGTGAATGGGATTCCTTTATACTGAATTAGTCTTTTTGCCGGTAAGCATTTTGCCTATAAACATACTTTAACATTTTAATACTAATTTTTATTATTCTAATCGACGTCATCTTTAGCAATGCTCGCTGTACCATCATCAAAAACGGTAAATATCGAAAGCGTTAAGCGAATCTATCAACAAGTGTCACTGAGTAAGCGCTGAGTTACAATAGCTAATAGCCTATTAAGTTGACATTTACGAGTATTAATCGATACGCTTTGTATCAAGTATGTATATACGCTAAAGCTGACGTAACCGATCACAGTAGGGTTCTAATTAGTTCAAAAAACAATAATGCCAACCCCGCTCAATAATGCCAACCCTAAAGTGATTCACACGTCTCCGATGTAGATGATTTTATAAAAGGTATCACCATCCTCTATGAGTAATAATAATAATAATCTTTATTGTCCAATGGACGTACCATTTACAGGCCAATCAATAATTGATATAAGAAGCGTACCCTACATCATCTACAACACCAATAATCAGTTCATTTTCCAAAAAAGGTTAAATCTTTAATAAACAACTTTAGATACTAAAAATAAAAGATACTTAACCGTTATGTGAGAGCGTCTAAAATTACACATCAGTGAGCGATGATTATTACATTAGTAGGCATTCTCATAGGCATTCTCTATGAACACTACCCATCCTCTTTCAATTTTTATGCTTTAGGTACCTGTGACTCAAGATAATGCAATAAATTCATAAACCCTTAGTGGGTATGAGTACTTGTATAGATGATATATGATTACATGTATATATAGTATGAGTACTTACAGAGTTTGCAAGATGTTTTGAGTTATGGTTTGGTTACTGTTTAGCGTAGTATTGGGTGTGCAACAGAGGCATTTTGGTACATTTCGTGGCGCAATTTATGTCGCAATTAGCCTATTACAGTGTTGCTACTATGGAGGAAATAACGAAATCCCAATTTTAAAGATAAACCTACTTTTCTTAGAATTCTTTGTCTATTATGTTTTGCATATGCGTCTATATTTTTATTTCATTTTCAGAATGAGTTATGAGCAGCAGCAAAAATGTTTGCAATAGTGGATGGATACCGTTTCTGATGGTGAATCTAATAATGACATTGAAGTATTTAAGAATAGCGAATCAGAAGATGTTTGGTTACCTGGACAAAACAATAATGAAGAGTCGTTCAAATAACACAGGGTAAAACAGTAGTGACAATAATGACTGTGAAAGTGAATAGGTGATCCACGGAAAGGACTACAATTTTGAACCTATTCTTCGTCAAAAGCCTGGACCAATAAGCTCAACTAATAGTCTTTCGATTCGGGTTATCAGTAACAATAATGTTACTGATAACATTATTGTCAGTAAGACTAATAAAAAAGCAGAGCGAGTATATACCAAGTACAATTCTGAAAATCCAACGAAGAAATTAAAAGTGTGGAAAGATCTGACCATGAAAGAATTTGAAGAATTTTTAGGGTAACTTTTAGACTAATTACAGCTGGGATTCGTCGATCTTATAGTGAACATATAACGTAATTTTGGAAAAGTTTCAAGCTGATGATTGAGATTTATATGTTGAGCTTCGATGATGATGCCACCAGATCCGATCGAATAATGGTCGAAAAAGCAACTCTAATATTGAAACTTTCGCAAATATATGTATTCATGTCATTATATGTGCCATCAGAAAGCCTGACAGTTAATGAGCAGTTATTTTTTTATCGCAGACATACAAAATTCACACAATACGTCCCGACTAAACCTGCTAAATACGGCATCAAAATTTGGAGGCTATGTGATGCCCGATGATATTCTTATCCTTTGTCTGGCCAGATTTATATTGGAAAACTCATCACACGACGTGATATAAATTAAAGTCAACGTGTTGTCAAGGACTTATACTTCCAATATAAAAACACGAGAAGAAACGTTGCTATGGATAATTTCTTCACGACCCTGACGATGGCTAAGTGTTTAATGAATTGGGGACCGTCTGTTGTCGGTACGCTAAAAGAAATAAAGCATACATTCCTCTAGGAATGTTAGCTAACAAATCACGTAAACCAATGTCGTCCCTATTTGGATTTAGTGAATATACGGTGACTGTTTGCTCCTCGTGCCCAAAAACTTGAAAGGTGTTATCTTGTTCTAAACAATGAATTATTTCAGTAATGTAAGTGGTGCAAAACAAAAGCTGCATATTATACAGTGTTACAATAGTGTAAAAGGTGGAGTCAACAACATGGATAAAATGATTACACATTATACAACAAAACGGCGAACTATAAGCTGGCTGTTACCTCTATTCTACAGTATGTTTCATATAGAATAATAAAATAATCCGGAAAGCGCAAAGTGCACAGACAATCATCACAACTTCCCCAAGGAGCTAGTTAAAAACCTAACACTGTGAGCCATCAAGGAACGGTTGGAAAGTCCGCGTGTACCCCAACATTTCAGCACTAGGTCCGGTATAGAAAGTCCGCTATGAAGACCTCTAACATACATTTTAATTAGTGCTGGTACAGAAACACGTCAAGCGTTTCTGACGAGGGCAGGCACATATATTTGTCGATCAATTAAAATTAAGCGAAAAACACGAACGTCATGTTGCGTATATAACCAACATTTGTGCTCAACATTCAAACTCTGTAGTCAAATGTAGCCCTTGTAACGTACAGTAACGGTTTATTATTATTTCAGTAAATATATCATAAAGTAAATGCAAGCTTTTGAATTTTAAGCAAGAAAAATATTCTAATAACAAAGGAGGCGAAATAGCAACAAAACAACGGATGACACACTGTACCATCCTAAGCTAACTGCATCACGCTGTGATTAGAAACTGAGTTACATTTGGGAACAGCTCACAGATCGGGTTAAAATTTTCAATCAAAAAAAATTGTTGCAATCACTCTCTAAATTTTCTCTTTCGCAAACACATTATTTTTGACCTGTCAGAAGATGAACATGGCGCCGAAAGTTGATAGCTATTCCAATTAAAATCATTATCAATTTTTAATGCGCCATTGCTGTATTTGCACCACGTCGCTCACGGAAGGGTTAAAAACTGAAGGACAGCATCTAGCATGAACGAACAATATTCCACACAAGTACAAAAATAAAGTATCTAAAGAAGGGTGCAAAAATTGTTAAGAGCCAATTCGAAATTGTTCGGAAACCTAGAGGCAGAACAAACAGAGCATTCGCGTGTCGCTACTATATCTGGGTATAAAAATACCAAACCTCGATAAAAGGAATAGAGAATCTATCTTTGCATCAAGTGGGCTGTAAAATAAATTTACAGCTGGCAACCTATCTACGGCGAGAGAGTGATTCAAAATTAAAATCTTATTTCATAGTTTGTTCCTCTCATGGGGTACTCCTTATGAGCCCCAAAGTGCACTTCAAAAATGTACTTCAAAAATCTCTTTTGAACTTCTTCCAGCTTTAATTCATGCAATACATAGTAAGGGTAAACTACCCAGACATTCAAGTTTTGAACAGACAAAAGCATAAAATAAAGTTTTCAGGGTTAATACATTGTTAAAATTCTTACTAATTTGAATTAGAAAACTTAACGTACGTGTTGTAGGTTTCCACTCCTTGCAGGGCAATGTTAGTTAATCATTTGGGTCAAATTTACAACTAATATCTTGACAATAACAACTCTACAAAAACTCTAAGAAAATACAAAAGTAACATTGCGCAACATTGCATTGGACTGTTGGGATCAAGAGAACCACTGGGAACTTGGAACAAATACGAGGCACAGAAAAGGAGCGCTGCCATAGATGATCAGCACTGAGCAATGGTAAACCATACCAGGCCATAGCTTCCGGCAGGTCTGTCCCTCTCTCCAGAGACTCAGAAATCCTTCGTTTAGCTATATCACGCAATCTCTTAAATTTCTCAAGAAACTTCGACGATAGTGCTCTTTCAGGTTCACCACCTTACAAATGTCAGCACTAAACCATATAGGAAAAGTCAGCAGTAAACCATATTCTGTTCGTTGACTTAGCCACCTTTCTAGGGACAGAAGAATCCAATACTTCATATACACGGTTAAAAAGCTTAAATCATCATAAGAACGATTAGAAATTTCCAAAAGTCTTCCATAAAGTGTATTATAATCAGTTCTCTGGAAGTCATAGCTGCAGCCGAAACTAACCGGGAAAATAGCTTGTTCAAGTTCAAGTTCAAACACAGTATCCAAACCCGGCTTTGGATAGATGTCCTCAGCAACAAAAGCACCCTCAGCACAGTGAGTACTAAATCAAGAACCTTATTATCTTTGTTAGTAACTGCTAGTCTGTTGTCTTTCCTTAAACACTTGTAGCCATAGCCGGTGCGCGCTTTAAGTGCAAGTGCTTAAGAAAGAAATTCCAAAGAGATGGTGAAGGTCCGCGAATAGTTCAACGGAAAGCGCGACACTCGGGTTCGATTACCGTCTCGGAGTCGATTTTTTCCTTGAAAAAATTCTTTAGTGTAGATCGCTTATGTTATTGTACGTATGTTATTGTAATTCTTCTAGCCTAACGCTAGTAAAGAACCCTATTTGTTGTTTAAATGAACTAAGACAAGACGGGAACAAAGTGCCCTAGTTCAGTAGATAGATACAAAAGTCAATGTAGGTAAAAGTCAATGTTTACACAAACAATGCAAAATTAATTACAAACTAGCCACAAGCGAACGCCCGAAAGTTCACTGTAGTATTCGTTCACATCACAAAAGGCTTTGTCCGGAAAACAGGTTTTCAGTTAACTTTACGAGAAGTTTTGCATTCGGAAGTTGTTTTTAGTTTATTACATATAACGTTATAAAGTTTATTACCAAACTAGAAAGCACCCAAGTTTTAATATCTTTTGGTATTCAATTTTTCGTTGTTACAACCTTGTGTTCTTCGATTTTATAGCTTCCTTCTGCACAGAAGCAAGTTGTGGATGTTGAAATACTTCCATTATGTTTCCAAATTTGTAAATACCTGAAATTATACGAAGAATGCATCGAATATACGATTATACACTAATGTAACTATCAACAAAACATATCTCAAGCCCACAAATCTGACACACTCAGCTGACTAACAAGATGAAGAGAATCTCTTCTGTATAGTATACTCATAAACTTTGTTCTCGTATTTTTTTGTGTGGCCAAACGGGTTTTTGAATCACTATGAAATAAATGAATTTTGATCATTGATCGAATAATTTTATTTTTTACAAATATACATAATAAACTAATACATCAATATCATTTAAAAATTTCTTCTAAAATTAAACATAACCCCATAATCAGTAGGTCTATTTCCCGGAAATCCTCCAATATGCTTCGAAGCAAATCCTTGTACATTTGCGTTAGTATTTTTATCTTGAAAGAAGTTATATTGTCCAGATGCTTTCAAATCGGTACCCCATCTCTCAGTTCGCATTCCAGCTAAGCTTGCGGTGCTGCCAGTAGGTTTATGTAAGTAATTGGCTTCACCACCAACTGTCAAAGGGGAATGATGGCGGATGTTATCCGTAGCAAAAACGTGTGTGTCTACCCTGTGATTGGCGTTGTCGATTGGTGTTCCTGTAGCACCCACGATAACACTACCGGGATCGGTGATATCTACGTTGCCATAAACGCCCGCTCTGTAAAATAATAAATTGCAGATATGCAAATAATAGTTTGTTTAAACGTCATCGAAGTAGTCTTACCTTCTTTGTCTGTTCAATGGTACCAATTGAAAAACTTCACCTTGCGCATTTTGAATTAGATTTGTATATGGCAAAGCTAACACCACTGATGCGAAACATAGAGCACTAATGACTGCAATAAAGTGCATCTTCAAGATGTGAATGTTCTTGCTCTTGTGCTTTGATAAGATTTAACTGTGCTACGTAAAATCGCAGCGCTCCTTAAATAGGCACAGTCTATGAAGACTTTATCGCTGAGGGGATTCCTGATGTTTGGCCAACAGTAGAAATCCCAAAACGATAACCTACATCAGCGTCCACAAGAATGTACTCGGGATTATTTTTAGCGTAAATGAATACTCGCAACATTTACGATGTTTTGTTTGCCTCGATAAAATTCAAGGTTATCGAAGCTAGTTGACACTTCATACGTAAAGTATCAACTAACAAAAACTATCAATAGTTGATGTTCAATTTAAATGTCAGAAGTGTTGTAGACAGAAACTCTATGACGCATAGTGATGCACTGAAAACTCATATTTGTTATATCAGAAGCTTTCCAATGTTTTTGGAAAGTTGCTTAGAGGTTACGCCCGTACAAATTGTGAATTGTCCCCTTCACTTTACTTTATGTCAACTTTAGGAAGAGTTTCTTATGTACTATTCCGGAAATTTCACACCTTGCATAAATGACCTTTTGACCTTGAAGTTAGAGAGTCGAAGAGAGAGAAAAATAGCAAGAGCTAAAAATTTTACTGTCGTTAATACATTGTTAGGTATTTTATAACTTCAATCTGAAACTTTTTTTTAGCTATACTTTGAACAAGTATTCTACACCAAACCCAATAGAAAATGAAAAAACCATTAAGAATTCAAGTAAATGGAAAAAACCATTCAAGTATTTTTTTATCTGGGAAGCGACCAAGAAAATTACTATTTTATCGTTGTTTATAATAATAATTCAGATCGAAAAAGAGAGCTGAAGCACTTTTTTCTAAAAATTGTCGCAAGGGTGAATCCAGTTGCAAGAGTGAATCATCAGGTAACAATTTTTGAACGGGCCGTTCGTTGAGCGGTTTACCTTTATATTTCCTTGCTCATAGAGAAGATTTTCGAAATATATTGACGAAACCTTCAACCCAGAGCTTTAACGAAGGGACTGGAATTGGAAGCATCCATACTAATCCATGATGGTAACCCATGCTATACAGAGCTCATACTATATACTGCTCATAACTGCATCTTATTTTTTTTTAATTACTATACTACACCTCTAACTGTGCATAGAGTGACTAATTCGAACACGGAAGTTGATAAATTCATCTCTCGAGAATTAATAAAATATGTCAGTTAGTGAAAATGTAGGTGCATATTAAACAGTAAAAAAATGTAGGTGATCAAAAAAACATTCCTGCTGTTGACAGTATATACTTTTCCAGGTCACATCAAGTTCTGGCTTTTATTGCCGTTTTCTATGCAAGTACACGTAGCACTAACCATGTATAAGTTAGTTGCTATTGAGTCATTTCAATACAGTTACCTGTTTTATTATTTCGGTGAATTTCTACAAGCTGTATATACTCCTAATATCTACAACGTTTATTATTAGTGTTTATTGTTTATAACTTCCAAGAAGTAATTTCAGTATTACTAATTTCACTACAAATGGTTATATTTATAATTAAACTATGAACCAGCTACTACGTCCTTGAATTTTATCGCGACAAATAAAACTTGGTTGCTATGTATTTTAATGAATTTGCATTACAAAGAATCCCCATCACATTCTGGCGAACTCTGAGGCAGGTTATCGTTTCGGGATTTCTACTGTTAACGCAACGTGAGGAATCCCCTTAGCTATAAAGTTTTTAAGAATGTTCCTATTTAAGGACCGCTTCGATTTTACAGAGCACAGTTCAATCTCATCAAAGTCCAAAGCTAAGAACATCAACGACTTGAAGATGTACTTTATTCCAGTCATTGGCACTCTCTGCTTCGCATCAGTGGCGTTAGCTTTACCATATCCAGATCT
>JAWQRJ010002198.1:0-14019 GCA_033557515.1 Diorygopyx duplodentatus | reverse complement strand
CCCACACACCAACTGACCTACCCCGCCCCCCGTCACAGCCTGCGGCGCGTACAATTGTACCTGCGCGCTCCGCCTACACACTAACTGACCTACCCCACCTCCGTCATAGCCTGCGGCGCGTACAATTCTACCTGCGCGCTCCGCCCACACACTAAATGACTTGCCCCGCCCCCTGTAATAGCCTGCGGCGCGTACGTATCTACCTGCGCGCGCCGCCCACACAGTTACTGACCCTGCGTCACGTACGCCCACACACCCCCACTCCTTTACCCGCTGTCCCTATATAAAGCCGACCAACATAGCGAGCAGTATCAGTTGGTTCTGATGATGCCGTCTGCAATGAGCGGCGAAACGTCAACGGAGAGTTGCTTCACAGACGCGGCGATCACCGGAAAGCCAAAGGATATGAACACCGGCCGCGAAAGCCTACAACAACGTTTGTTCTCAATAAGTTTACAATTTAGCTTCACATTGTGGGTGAATTTCTTGATGTTCGGAAGGAATATGTTACGTGTAGTTTTCATAATCCAACAATTTGTAGTGTTTCTGTTCCTTTACTTTGGTTTATTATTGTATTATTATTTTTGGAGTATTTTATTTTTCCAAGTAAGTTCAACGTGCAAATAATTATAATACCATTAACTCTTTTGTGAAAAGGAATAAGTACTTATTAGTAACGTAATAATTGTAAATAAAAATAAAGAAACTAAAACATTACAAATTGTTCGTTTGTGAAAACTACACGTAACACAACTAAGAAGGTTAGTTCGAATTGTATTTCTTTTTCATTTTCGAAGATCCTAGAGTACATTATATCTGAGGGCGAGAAATCTAAACAATTCAATATGTGGGTTTACAAAAATTTAATAAAACCCTGATAATATTTACTTTTACATCTCGGTTTCTTTACAGCATGTGCCTTTGAAGACACTTGTTAATGCAAAAAACAACTTCAACAAGTTTCGTACGCCTTTTGAGAACAATCTTACTATATTCGTTATATTTTTCATGTATATAAACATATATGCTGATCTGATTGTCGTTATTACATCAACAACACTAAAGCAAATTTCTTTTACAACACGGTTTCGCTTTAACACGGTTCCAGAATTGGGCAAAACCCTCACATAACATGATATCCTAAAACACGGTTTCTTTTTTTAACGTTTTCAAGAGCGAAATTCGAAATTAGGGAAATTCCATTACAATGCAAAGTAAGAGCTTTTAAGTGCACAAGATTTATTCAAATTTGTTCGTGGAGTATTAAGCAGATTTAAAATTTATGTATTTCTTTCTGGTGGATCAAAATTTTTCGGCTGTCTATTATTCAACCTTTTTTAGGTATGGTTATTATGTTTTTCATCTTAGTGAATTAATTTATATTTCTTTTTGATGTTGTCTAGGCCAGCTATTCTTTCATTAAACGCCTTTAAAAAAACACAACGATTTTTTTCTTGGTTATATCCATACATAGGACATGGGAAATAAGCATTGTTCACCCCTCGAGTGGAAAAGCATGTATCTTTTAGCTACTCCGATGATATACGTGTAACATTCCACAATACAATTCGGCTTCAGATTCTCTTCAATCCTGTCTTTAGTTTCTGGTTCGTATTACCATCACCCCTTCGGGGGAATATATCCTGAGTGCAATATTTCACAATCTCCCTTATCTTTAGTCTTACTGTGATCTCTCGTAAAGATTTTCTGGTATGTCTTCTGTGCAAGACGAATATAGAGATACCAATTAATATTTTGCAACTATAAATAAGTACAATCGAAGGTGAAATTTTTTAAACAAATAAGTAAGTGATAGTAAGTAAGCAATTTTGTAAATAAAAATATTATCAAAATAATCAACATCTTTAAATTTGATCTATGCATGTAACTGCTTTTAGACATGTGACGAAAATTAATTTTTTTCGCATAATATTCGGCCATTAAGATACCAACTTTTAACCTTGATGTATTTACACACACATAAATACATATAAATTCTATCTATGACCTCTATTGTAAAAAGTTATCCTGTGTAGGTAAATTGCCAACTATCCGAGTATACACACCGGATACGACTGTAAAATGCGATATTTGGATATTTATTGTGAAAGGCAGCTTTCAGAGCATTGCTGCAGGGGCAACAAATCGTGTATATGGGTTGTTAAAAATGGCAAAGGCAATAACAAAACTGTGACACCAGGTAACTTGTAAACACGATCTAACCATTGTAAAAATCGCTACTGGATGGCGTAATAACAGTACAAGCATGCAACATAAATATAAGCGACATATTCTCGCAGCGCAGAATTCTACTGGGCGAAACAACTGCAAATCGTTTTATTTGCATTCCACGAACATATTATGATTGCATCCTAGATACCAAAAGAAAATAGGTCAACGGAGTTATTTTTCATCACATTGGAAGAAGATTTTATACGGGCATAATATTTTTAATTTAATATAATTTATTTTGTTAAAGTGGTGTCGCACGTAGTCTAACATTTGCTAAATAATTTATAGAGGGCAGAAGTCATCGTCTAATACTTTCTTCTCTACTTTGCAAGGTAATCATTTCCCTTTTCTAGGTGCTACATTAACTAAATGTAGTACGGTTTATACAAATCAGAAAGTACATAACTTTAAGGAAAATCTATTCGTTATCTCTCGTCGCTCGCTTTGTTCAACGAAATACCCAGAAAATTACAGAAAGCGGATTAATTCGCTTTGCGCCAAATCCCTCAGCCGCATATTACATTTTCAGAAGCGCCGCGAATACTTTTAGAACTTATATTCGTAGATGTAAAGATGGAGTAAAATGCACCGTAAAGCTAAAATAAAATTTTAATTAGAACAACGCTAAAGGTAGAATGTTAATTAAAAATATAACTTGGTCAAAACACTTCCAAGATAACTTTTAGTTTTGCAAACTTTATTAGGTCAACGCGCACTATCCTCGGTGCGCCGCGCCGTATCGCGAGGATATGCGCATCCCCATAAGAATGCATGCATCTTGAGAAACCATCAAATTTTGTTGCGAAATGTCGCAACAAAAATTTGATGGTTTTCAAAAAAAAGAATACAAGTATTCTTCGAAGCTGACCATATTCGGATTGTTGTAAAATAAAAACTAAGCATAACAGCGTTTTCGTCCACGGAATTTTCACGCAATCAAGTAGCAATTACGCTAGTTACTCTAATTATAAAACCCTGCGCAACTTGTCTCTTTCCCAATGTAACCTTATATCGTTGGAAAGGGAAAAAATCAAGTAATTTAATAATATCAAAATCAACTATGGTTTCCAAGATAAAAAAATATTTTTATTATCTTTCCAACAGAATATTTTGTATGAACGGGATGATTAATATTGACCATTTGACCGTTGACCGCACAATGGTGCCACCAGTGTTATAATACTGGAAAAGGACGAAAATGTGTAATATTGAAGATGATTAAAAATATTTTATTTTGATAGAATAAAGATTTCCCGTGTATTTTTTTTATTTACTTAACTGTAATCTTCATCGTTCATGATAGTTGTATATCTTACTCCTCCCTTGCCGATTCAGAATATCAGAATAGAGTTACATTAAAATTTCAACTCCTGCTCAAGCGCAACGGTTCAGAGTACGGTCTAAATAGTGCACGGCATGTTAACTTTGAATTGCAGTCGTAACAGTTGAATTCCTTCGACGAATCTAAACGGGCACAGGGAAACGAGAGCGGTAACAGCATCGGGTAAAATTTAAAACGCACGAGTCAAGTGCATTCAAGTGCACGTGCCGGCCCTCTACGCCAGAATGGAGCTGCACGTAGAATGCAACTTTTGCCCGGTCGCAGGTCGAATTAGTTCTGCATAATTTAAATCGTAAGCTGCTTACGTGTGTCGCAAATTGTAAACGGCGTTGTGCAGCGCTCCGGTGAGTCGACGTAGTGAGCGAAAATCCCGGAACTCTTTCTCAGGTGGAATCCCAGCCACGATCCCGCTCAATTTTTATTCGAAGCGCATCTGTTGCGACCACCAGCTGCATAAATATCAAAGGAGGCGGACATAAATTCTCTACTAACGGCTTAAAATATACTGTGCAGACCTTGAATTTATCTGTGTACTTTATTGTCAAGGGAAATATATACACAATCGTTATTATTACAGGCGATTTGATTTTGCATAATAGGTATGATGTTTCTAGAATACAAAGTAATGAAATTATCAAAAACACACAATATATAAAATATAATGAACTGTTATGATATTGTTATATCATACTATTAAATGAGTTACTCTTGTTAATTAATTTATTTCTTTTCCCGCATCATCTCGAGTTTGAAAGTATTAGCGTGGGTGATCTTTGCAAGATTTAGAGAGTAAAGTTCGGGAAATCGATTGAGATAAGTCCCGACCGTCAAAAATAAAATCGTTATAAGATATAACAATTATTCAAAGCTGGTAGAAGGCTGTGCCAGCTTGACATTTGACCACACGATGGCGCTGCCAAAGCGAGCTCGGTCTTCCAGGTACTGAAATATAAGCAAAGCCGCAGTAAACACATTTGTAGCAAACGTTACATTTATAGATATACATGTACTATGCAGATGTTCTTGTGTACATTTCTCTGTTTGATATCTCTCTTCTGCTTTAGATAAATCGTTTTAAAATAAAAAATGTTTGTGGAATTGTAACAATTTGATTCTGTTTAATTTTGAAATTTTAACCAAATTTACCTACAAGTTGTGGAATTAAATACGTTGTATACTAGCATTATCTAATGCCTAATGCACTCGAAGCAGCAACGTCCCATTAGTTTGCACGTTCAAACTGATCATTAAATTGAACATCATTATAGATATACGATGAAATATCAATTCATTGAATTAATTACAGGCCTGACATTCACTGCAATGCAGTGTTAGGTTTACCAATTAAATTTACGAGGATAACATTTTTAACCTAAATGAAGAGCGTGTAATGTTAAGTTTCATTTTAACTGTAAATTGTAATAATAATCCCAGCACTGCATTATAATATTATTTTTGTACAGCCACTTAAAATATAGTAAGAAGGTTGGAGTGTTATGCAATTCGATTGCTTTCATGACGTGAAAACTTACTTAGTTCCCTTTAAATCTAATCGAATTCTCGAGATCCCAAATTTAAGTTTTTAAAGCCAGTTAAAATTGAATACGTATGTATACTGTTCTTTCCTTTCTAGTATCTCCCAAATATTTTTTTATTTCTGACTTTACAGTCCTATATAAATGGTGTGGTACTCTGAAGGCACTGGAAAAATAAGCCTTTATATTCAAACCTTAAATCTAACAAACTTTCCACATCGAGAATTTGAAGATAAATTGTAAATCTGGCGATTTATATGATGAAAATTGTTGCTACACGAATTTGAATAGTATATCCAAAAAAACGACTTGCAGGGTAAGGGTGGAGGATAAATGAGTGAAAAGTATATCCAAAGGACCAAATCAGGATAAATATTAATCATTCTAAAAACGACTTTTCTAGAAGTACTCGAATAGCGATTATTCTGGTTTCCAGTCACGTATGTTGTCTCGTAAGAAACTTTAGAACTAGCAAACTTTACAAGTTCTAGAAGTTTTCGAACAACTAAGAGGTGAACAGTTTGCCACTGCAATGCGATAGTCTACCGTTTCCCAGAAGATACAAATAATAAAGGAACGTTGAACTCAAACAAAATAGAGCACGAAGCCCAACTTGGTTTTATCGCAGAGGAAATATTAGCAAGGAAACTATTCTCTTTAAAGTTATATCTTTGTTATTTTCAATTCTATTATATCCGATTTAAAGCGTTCATGGAGCTTTTATTTCTGTATGATATTCAATCTTTGTTTTTCTTTAATGCGACACATGTATATTTGATAACCTGCATTTGGTGACGAAGTATTTTTTATAAAGATTAAATTAATCCACAAGTTCTAATTATTCATTAGTATGTGTTTGTTCATGTCTTCTTTCTTCTCATTTCTTTCCATAGTCGTTTACCGAATATTTTTATGCACATCCAGAATTAGCTAAAAATACCGAATTATTTGGAAAGGGGGCATAATATATCCTTAATTGTAATTAAAAAGGGTTTAAAAATAAATATATTAGTGAAAAGAAATATAAGGATGTTGCATTAAAAATAATGAAATAATTAATGACTAATTAAAAATTGTCGTGAAAGTAAAACTTCGTCAAAATGTAATGCACACTCTTAAGGCAGCTTCTGCAGACTAGCATTTTTTTAAATTTAAATAACCTGAAAATGTTATTGAAATCGCTATCGAAATTTAAGTTATATTATACTCAGAAAAAGGTGGCGAATATAGGTTTATAAAAATATATAATACATATCTAGGTTAATCTAAGTTGAATGCGCTAAGCACAGCTGATACCTGTGAAAGGTGAAGTTGAAAATAATTGTTAAAAAAAAAAGTTCTGTATACAAACTTTTCCTGTGTGTTTTTTTATTAATTCGCAAAATATACGTATGCGGTGCCACGTTATTATCGATAAAGTGGTCTACATGAAAAGAAAAATGGAGTTGCTATGAAATGAATTGCTATTTTCCGAAAAATGTGATGGGCCCAAACTTCTTTCTTCTTGCAGAAGATATGCGTTCGAAAAATTATCGTACTAAAATTCTTATACAATTTAGAAAGGAACTTCATGATAATGAGTTGTAATGAGTGATAATGGCCGTATTGATCAAAATCATGTATGTCAATCTAATTTATTGATCAATCATGTATGTCAATCTAACCAGTCAAAATGTGTACAAGTGTTAAACAGATTGCTAAAAATTACAGAAGGTGCTCTAATTATGCGAAAAATATGAATGGAACCATAGATCCATAAACAAGATTTAGCAGAACGATTTGACGTGTTTCGATTGGGCTTTTACCTTTTCAGAGCGTTTTGGTATATTGGGTAACCTGTAACATTCCTTTTTTAATAGCGCCGTTATATAGCAGATTTTATTTTAGCATAGAGAGATTGCTGGAAAATTTTGATAATAGTAGGAATGAAACGTACTTATTTATTAGGTACCTTTATTACGAAAGGTACTTATATTTTGTATTACATTAATAATTTAAAATCAAAGAAAGATGAAAATACAGCACTATTTGTCTGCTATTAGAATAAGAAAACCGCATTGAACGTGTATTGCTAAAGTATTTTCACAAACCCTGGATTTGCTGCTGATGCGATTCGCCATTTCTTCAAGAAAATGTTCGGGAATAACGTCAACGTGGAACTGGTACGTTCGCATAAATTCTGCAAAATATAAATACATAATTAGGAAAGTAGTATAGTTTAAATTCTACAATTTTCAAAATAATATTTTCTAGTATATCTAAAGTAAGTATTGTTTACGTTAGTGAGTGAATCCTTAATCATTTACGAATGTTTAGCAAGTCATAAAACAAGCCAGCGAAATGCCCTTGTGTTTACATACCTCTTATATTATTAAAACTTGGGTAGAGATAATCTTCAACGAAACTATGGCATTCTACCTTCGTGAAACCCTGCTTTTTCAGAAGGGAAGTAATCCAAACATCTGGTTCTTCTAGATTTGAAAATGGAGTACTGGAACACTTTTTCATTTTTTACCTGTTTTGTACAATAATAATTACTTTTTCATGGAAGGTTTTACCTGCCTTTTTGGAAATGCAACCTTCTTGGACCTTTTTTTAAAATTACTCCGCAATTGCGCATGAAAACCCAATTAGAGAATAATTTAAAAATAGTACTTACCCTTTAAGAGCTCTTTGTAAACAATAAATACAGGTATATTATTAAAACCCATTTATTGCTGAACGTTGTATAAGCTGTAGTTTCGTAGGACCGATTCATAGAGTACTCGTCTGCTCTGGTGTTAGTGTACATCATTCCTACAAAAGTGAAAAATTAAGATGCTCGACGTAGAATTATACAGAAGATTGACCGCATTTCAAAAACAATCCACGAAATCATGTCTATCCAAATTTCAACATTTAATCAGATGGGTTGGTGAACCAATCAATATAGTGGATATTGGCTGGGGTGATGGATCCACGACAGTAGAAATTTTGAAACCTCTAATCACGTTAAACGCGAGTAATTTTCATTTGACCAGGGTGGATTTGAATAAAAACATGATTTCCGTCGCAAAGACGCTGCACAACCATATGGACATAGACTTTGAGCAACTTGATTTTGCAATAATATTTGCTTTTTCCTAGAAGGTATTACCTTTGTTTTTGTATTGCCTGGTTGGAAACCCGCGTTCCCTATTTCTTTGGTTCATATATTTGGCGGTTAAATGGTAGCGCTTTTGTTGAAACGTATATGAGCCCCCTTGTCATATGTATCTTTGACTGTAGGTATTGACCATAGTAAACCAGGAAATTGTGACGTTGAAAAGTACTTACATTGCAACGCCTCCAAAATATGCATGGTTAGAATAGGTTATGAGGTTCGATTTCAAATAGAAACATCTTTAACACGATATTTATTTATGTAATACATACACGTATTATTTTAATGTGAAAAATAATTTGTTAGCACATTTTGTTTATTACACTTTATAAAAAACTTACTTCAGAAGGTTTTACAATTATAAACTGAAAACTTCAAATTTAGGAGTTAAGTAGTGACGTTCAGACTGAATTTGTGATGATATTTTGACCGAACTACTAGATTTATATTTTAACAGTGTAAAAATGTTACAGTAGTTTAATTAGTGTTTCATAAATTTACTGACGTGTGTATGATCATAACTTGATTGAAATTTTGACAAAATTATAATAGATAATAATTTATAAAACTCTAGATGTAAACAAGAACAATTAGTAACAATTAAAAATATGTTTATTGCGTAGGTAACAATAAATAGTACTGGATTATATTTAATTAACCATTTATTACTATTTCATTATTCAATTTGTACGAGATATTAAGTAGATATCTCGTTTGCGATCTAAATGCCTACTTCGAGGGTAATAATAAATTTGTATTAGGTATTATTACTACTTTTATCATTTATTTTTGAAAAAACTAAAAGGCCACCAGATTCTTTTTAAAAGTAAATACAAAATGCTGATAAATAACTAAGAAAAGGATAAGGCAACATTACAATACGCTCTCCGACCGCCATACATATACGTGCAAAAAAGTGAAATAATAGTATTATATCAAAATGGAAAAAAAAACATTTCAGCCTAGTTCAGATCACAATTATCTATTGAAAGTTGTAACTTGTCTATTACAGACCAGTCTCCAAATATTTGAAAAAAAAATCGATTCAAGGTTGTTGCTTCTCACCACTGCCCACATGTATTAGGCATACAGGCATTTTGTACTAAAGCCGAATCCCTGAAGCTTCAGCCACAATAATAGATCATGATTCCCATTGTCAAAGGTGCCTTTAACACATACAACGGCTGGTCGCATGGATACAACCGAGTACTGGCAGTTAAGGAGTTAAAGTTATTGAAAGCTACATAGAGCATTTCCTCCTTTAAATGAAATCCTAAAGTAACATTTTGCAAATGATCGGGGTTTTCTTTCTAATAAGTGTATTATAATCACGTTTTGCACCAAAATATTAATCAGTTAACAAGATCTTTACTTCCTATTTTAGAATAAGTACGTAATGTAATGTACTTTGCTTACTGTTTGCTTATGATACAGTACAAGTTGCACGAACATTCGAAAGCAATCCCCCTGTGGCATGGACTAGGATTTGGTCCATGAATTTCCGCTAGAAATTGGAGCAATTTTAATTCCGAACATTAAATATTTGATTTGTAACATACCTATGAGTGGAAATGGACTAGATTTAGGCACTCTCTTCATCAAGCATCATATGCAATAATGCCATGGTGATGTCCAGTGTCAGACGTATATTGGTCGCCACTCATCTTAACAAACAGACCTTGAAATTAGATCGTTGTCATCAGAATGACGAACGAGAGTGAGAGCCTGGGAATAAAGGAGGAACGAAACTGTTGCAGCTGATTTCAGGGGTGGAAAATGTTGATCTAAAACCACGAACAAAATGAATACGGAGGATACAGCTAATGTGGCGCTAGAGGAAAATCAGCTCGCTAAAAAGCGTGTCGAAAGTTGTTTCGAGCACCTGCTGTGTGACCAACTAACACCAATTTAACATCAGCCACCAGCGTAGTTATTAGGGTGTTCTGAATTACCACCTGACCGCCATTGTCCCATTCTTCCCTTATCCTTTAATACACACTTTGACCCACGAATATAGTCGCGGAGTACGTTTGTCAAAAAAAAAAAAATTACGAAAACGCCGACAAAATGATAGGAAATAACGAGTAAGTGGTATCAATTTGGCTAATGTATTAACTTCTTTTTATGAATCATAATATTGATTTTTTCGCAACTGCGCTTGGGGCCATGGATGTCTACATTTTATAATGGGGAGTGTGCACTGCACGACGATGTTAGAAGTGCAGCTCCACGTCACGAACCCCTTTCCAATTTAGATTTAACATCGCCATATAATGCGGTATGTCACCGAACTCAATCAATAAAACCCGTGAAAATTCATCACTTTTCTATCAGGTCAAACCCTACATTATTCTAGGAATAATCCATCATACCGGATTACACCTAGATACGTGTACTTGTCTAATGTAACTCTGGCAATAGCCGGCAGGCGTCCTTGTCTGAGAGAGATATTTGCATACTGCAGGTACCGATGCATGCGAATATATTCGTATGAATTCAAATAAATGCAATTTTATGCCGGAATCTCCCAGTCATTTTTGAGTGCTTTTTCAACGGTGCGATTTTTCAATAGCTGGCGCCGTAAGTAGCACAACGTGTGCTGAGCGCGCCGATATCAATTTCTTTTCCGGGATGGAAGTTCGGAATATGCTTACGTACACTTCCATCGAGGGTTGGAATAAAATTATCCGCGACCTATGTTATGGCTTTTGAGCCGACACGTGCAGCATTGCGCCGTGGATGCTCATGGGAGAGCGCACTACGTTTGAATAATGCAATGAATTAGGTGATATATTACTATGAATGAGCAACAATGGCTACTGCTTCCTCTGATATGTATATTCTACCTTTGTTATATTATAATTGTTAATTAAGTGTAACTACTTTGTATAAAGCCGCTAGGACTCGTACATTGCAAAGAATTTTGGGAAAAACGCCATATGTTATCAAAATTCTTAACCTTTCGCTATATTACTTCTGAGTTCCTCCAATTTCATGGAAGGAAAACGTATAGCAGAACGTTTTTTTTCATTCTATTTTATGTTGGTATTAAACTTAATTAGAAAATGTATTTTATTTTCATCTTTAAAATACAATACTCTCACACACTATCTTACAATACATAACGCTACTTTACAATACCTATCTTTCATTCGAAATCCGTACGTTCACTGCGGGACGGTATGAAAATTGCGTGAAACACGTGAAATCACAATTAATTTCACTATACTTGTTTTCGGTTCCGCAGTGAACGTGTTAAGGCATTTTGTGTTGCAACCAAATGTAAACTAAATAACAACAATAATTTCTTTTCTATCAGTTTTTTTTATACAAAAAATAGTACTTCATATTTCTTACTTGACCAATTGTGCGGGAAGAAGACAATTCATCAAGTAGCACACTCTTCTTACGTGGTGTTAATTGTACGAGACCATTTTGGTGAAACCATTAAGAGTTTTTCAAGTGAGCCAAATTAGTTAAATACAAGCTACCTTACACGAAAGGAAATATCTAGAGGAATGAAAGGGGACATCTACGGACACTTAACAGTAAAGGAAATTTGGAAAAACAAAAGACAGTGAAAGTTTTGCAAAAAATGAACTGAAAGCATCTGTGAAGTGGAAGCCAAACTACAAACAAGAATCGAACAATCAGCTAAAATCTTAAGAAACCTCCACCACTGTAACAAATTAAAATAACTAAACTATAAAAAAATACCGATCAATGTGCGTTATATAAATAACCAAAAACAAAATTGTAAATCTGTGAGATGTGTTGCCTAAAATTGCAGTTTTAGCAAACATTTAATTGATTTAAAAAAAATCTATTTCGATTCCATCAGAACTAGTGCAAAATCAATTTTTGTAAGCCTGGTTACGATTGATTCCATTAGCCAAAATAAACCTTTTATGCAGCTAAGCATGAATTTTTTTAGGATGTTTGTTTGGGCCGTATTTTCCAATAATGGAGAACAACAGCTCATCTGAAACCGCACGCTTACAACGTGACCCAAATTTTCCCGCTGTCATAGTGGGAGAGAAAACTTTAATAGGTCCATAATAGACCCTCAAATGCCTCCTAAATTTTGGAAAGCGACGTTAAAAGCACGTAAAGTATAACGTATTTATGCAGACCTCTTTGAAATTTACCTCTGTATGACCAGAGGTAAAATTAATATGCATATGGTCACTTTATTTCGCCAGTAACTTATTATGGTGAACTTTTAATAGCAGCTTGAAACGTTACAACATGTTAAATTTTTAGATTGGGCTTAAATACACACACACTCAAATACAACACTGTAAATATTTTTGCAATGAATTTACTTTTTAATACCCTTTGCCCTTTCTGTTATGATTTATTTGTGATCTGCAGATATCAGATATCACAAACGCAGTAAATAGAAATTTGCAATTCCATGGGTATTTGAATTTTAATGTTTTACTACACCAGAGCAATTGATCCGAGCGTAGAGATGAGATTGTCTGCCATATCCTATATATGGTACATAAAAGTTTCAATCAAAGTTTTATGATTCGCCATATCGACCATTATCCCATTCGAAGCATGAATAAAAAAATAAATCAAAAAAGATAAAAGTAATAGGTATTTACGATTTAAGAGATAATGTAATGTTTTTTTGGCAGTAGGGTGGTTTGTAAAATGATAACAAAAACGGCAAACAGGTCATTTCTAAACTTTGCAGTTCACACCGCACTGCTGTTCATACATATAATCGCGTATATATGAAAAAAATAACCTCAAATACATATCACTACTTACCTTTTCCTCCACACTACTACCTCCACAAGGTTTCAGGCTTGCCATGGTTACTATTTTATGTAGTTATGGTGATGTTATATTTGCCCCCCTTTCGAGTTTTTGAATTAATTTGAGAATAGTTCTAATGTTAACAGTGATCTTATTACGCTGCTATCATTTTTTTTGTAATATTTGGCTAATATTTTTACAATATTTGTAAATAATCGCGATTAATTAATTGTAATTGCTTACGTCTTGGGTAACAATTTTGTAACTACACAAAACCCGCCTTTAAGTATGAATTTCGGTTCTTCCTTCATTGCTACATCTACTAGTTCTTCTTGTGATTTAGATAGTCTTCTGTGTTTGCGCATAAAAAGGGTATAAAATCCAATCATTTTGAGAATATCTTCAAATCTTCAAAGCTTCCTAGCGCTGGCAGAGTTAATAAACAGATCTTGGTAATTTTTGGTACTGTTGATAAATATGGGAGCCGATTGGTCTCTCCTCGTCACAAAAGCAGAAAAACCTTTTGTTTTTATTAAATTCATCACTGTTCAAAAGTGATCAGCGAATGACGCTGTGTATAATTAATCAGCTTTTCTTGTGAAGTTTCATCTTTGTGTTCTAAAAACTCTTGCAGTGTCACAATCGAGGCAATCATAAATCGAGGCGCAGCATGAATCTAGCGTCTCAAGTTAGTTTTACAGCTATTTCACTCGTTTAAAAGCCAGAACTATAGATCTAACCCTAAAAAAACATGAGTTTCAGCGTAATGATATGCCAACTTCACACACACTAGCGTCCTGACAAATATGCTAGACACGATTTGCTAAGAGTTCAATCGATAGTGTTGTTATCTGCATTGCGATTTATTCAAGGCATTTGACCTGGTGGATCGTAAACTTTTACAAGATAAATGAGAACAATACGGTGTTCGTAACAAGGCATTTGACAAGTTTGAGTCTACTTGTCAGTGCTAACCGAATTTATAGCAATTTAATAAA